>JAWNNQ010001400.1:0-17500 GCA_035044765.1 Leucophenga montana | reverse complement strand
TTAAATGTATATGTATGTATCGTTGCAGTATGTCCGTGCAATCTTTGAAAGATTAGTATGGGATTCTTTTCGCTGGAAGCACCAAAAAATTCTAGAAAAAGTGCAGCACTCTATTATGCAAGCAATCAAATATTACTAGAAATGTGAAATATTAAATTTAAAAAAGCCAGTGCATTTAGGTATTTAATATACTTCAAATCCAATTTGATGTCAATACACGTATTTAGTGTTTTCTCAACATTGATTTCTACCCCAATATTTTTCATTCGTCACATCAAAAATTGTTAAAATGGCATGCTTCATAATGTACACATAAGTCGCTAGCTTCTTTAATGGTTGAATTATTTTCAACGACTAAACTCATCGTGGAAAAAAAATTAGAGAAGTGCGACGTGAGATAATTTCATCTGCAGAGCATCGCGCCTTCAGATATGTCGTCGCGTTGGGGCAACTTAGTTCACATCACGCTGAATACAATGTATGGGACGCGTCTCGTTTTGTTCGCAATTTGACAAAGTTTTTGGAAAACTTAAAGGAAACTTTAACAAGGGTATAAACTTTGCCAGACAATTGAAAAGCCAAAAAGCAAAAGTGTTCCGGACTAAGTGCTTTATTAGGCACCGCAGGAAGGTCAAAAACAAAATAAAGGCCAATTGACTAAGTGAACTAAATGATTTAATTTCAAGAAGCATCTATTGTTTTCCTTAAATTGAAATGGGAGATACGCCACAATAGAAATGCGTGAAAATTAAACACAGTTTTAACACAACTTATATTATTTCATTAAATAAAATCGCAGACTCTCCACTTTTCCACAATGTTTTTTATCGGTTGCAGAGACTGGCGTATATTGCAAACAACGCGCTCCTCTTTACCAGCCTTTTACTTCATGCATTGTCAGGTCTGCACAGGAAACCTTGTTCTATGGCCGTTGTACCAATTCAACCCCAAAGGTATTGGGGCTTGAGCATACACGAATATATCAACACCAGCTTCACAGTAGGCGTTTTGCTGGTAGACGGTTCTGTGTCGAAGAGGAGCAACCATTTGCTAGGGCGGACAATGAACAGTGACTCCAAGAACGCACAAACATTTTGAATATTGTTGTTATTACTCGTATTATTGGTTGCTTTTTTGTCGCAGCGCTCGTCCGAACTGAACTGGACTGGTCAAGTCTATTTATCTGAGGTGACTTTTTTACACTTTTTCGAAATTTACATTGTTTGAGGTTCGACCTTTTATTTAAATGTTAACAATAAAAATGAATTTGCATTTATTGATTTTTACAAAGGCGCCAGTGTGAGTTCATTCCGACAGTAAGTAAAATATATAAATGTAATTTTATATACACAAACGAGAACATGGCCGTGTGTATGTATTTCACATCTGAAGTCCGACAGGATGAAAATATTTATTGAATGTTGTTGTACGAAATCTGAAATAGAATCTTTTGAAATGAGTCGATCGACTGGAACATAGCTGGTCAAGAGATGATAGCATTTGGCTGACAATACAAAGCAGATCTCCCTTGAATTAGAGTTGGGTTAATATAAAAATGCTTTGAAAAAAATAATCATTTTTAGGATTAATCGAGTTATGTAAAAATTACTCGTCATCAATTTTGAGTACTAATGATTTGAAAAAACATATCAAACATATATAACAACTTGAACTTGAATTCATGAAATAATTTCCGTCTGTCATGTCGAGTCTGGATTTGGTTGAGCTGAAACCCGGCAACGAGATTTTTTTTTATAGCAGTTAAACATTAATATGACGCGTCCACTTTTTGGGGTAACGCCCACAGAAAACACCGCCAACTTTAGACTTTTTGTATGAAAATAATTTTTTTTGCAGTCAAAATCAACTAAAAAATTGATACGGTGGTTTCTTTTGGACGGATCTTCATCATATATTTCAATTGGTGTGAGACCCCACTTTTTGGGGTAGCACGCATACAAACTACCTGGTCTCTTTTGACTTCTTGTAAGAAAAACTTTTTATTGCCGTCAATATCAACCTCAAATTTGATATGGTAGCTTCTTATATATGAACACTTCACGTATGTGCTATTTCCCCACTTTTTGGTATAGTCCCTATACAAACCACCCACCCACATTTGCCTTTTTGTACGAAAAACTTTTTATTGCAATCAATATCCGCCTTCAATTTGTTCTTATGGCATCTTATAGACATACCTCACATATATATCAGTGGGTTTAATCCCCACACATTTTGCGGTAGCGACCATACAAACATACCAGCCACTTTTGGGATTTTGTATTCAAAACTTTTTCTTTATAGGCAAAAACAAATTGATGTTTGATATGGTGGCTTCTTCTAAGAGGACTCATCACATAAATATTATAAAATGGGGAAACAATTCAAACTGAACAGTATTGTTTCGAACATTCCAAAGTTCCCATCAGCAGATATTTGTTTGCTGTCTCATTCACATTTTAGTTTAACATTATATTACATCATGAACAATTTATGATTCGTAATGTGAACACGAATAAAAATCAAAAGGTGAAATCTGACTTCTGTTTCATGCAACTGTCAAAATATCACATAACAAGAAAAATCGTTAACTTCAGGTGACTTCTAGTACCATTCACACGAAATTTTAAATCGTATTGTAAGCATAAAATTGGTGGTTTAAATAGGGGCTACCCCAAAAAGTGGGCGTACACGCCCAGTAGTAGATGTGTATGAAGCGACCATCTATAAGATGACGTTTTTCATACAATTGCATAAAAGTGAGCTGGGGATTTATATGGGACTACCTCAAAAAGTGGGGGACACGCCCATTTGTATATGTATATGAAGCGGTTGCCCATTAAAATCCACAAAATCAAATTGGAAGCTAATATTGATCTAAATGAAGGATTTTTTCATAAAAACACAAAATTGCACGTTGGGTTTGTATGGGGGCTACCTCAAAAAGTGGGCGGGCCACGCCCATTAGTCTATGTATGTTAAGCGGATGTCTATAAACAGGCAACCTAATACTTATTAATTTTAATAAAGAAGTTTTTCTTACAAAAACACAAAAGTGGGCAATATGTTTGTATGGAGGCTACCCCAAAAAGTGGACAAGCAACGCCCATTAGTATATGTATATAAAACGGCTGTCTATAAAAAGGCACCATATCGCATTTCAACTTTAATAAAGAAGTTTTTCATACAAAAAGTTAAAAGTGAACAGTAGGTTTGTATGGGGGAACCCATTATGTCAATCATCCCCTAGTCGAGCGTCCACTAAAAGTTACCATATCAATTATTAAGTTGATATTGACTACAATAAAAAAGTTTTACATTCAAAAACTTAAAAGTGGGGGCTACCCCAAAAAGTGGGCTTGGCGGGTCAATCTTGATACTCATAATAGAGCAATAAAAATAAGTGTATATGCAAAATTTCAACTGGATAGCATAAAAATTGGTCTCCAAAAAATGCGCAACAACATACAGACAGATGGACAGACGGACAGATGGCATAAAAAAATTTTACTTTGTGGTTGAACGAGGCGAAAAAAAATTTGACAACTACATTTTCAATGTTAAGCAGTGGCAGCAGAATCGCATTTACAACACTTGTCTAAAATTGATAAATCCGTGAAAATTTGTGCTATATTAGCAATTTATGAATCAAAAAACAAAATATTCAAATAAAACAGCAAAAAGCTGAAGGGAAAATCTGAAAATGTTGTGCACGTAGCATTTGGTGTCGGAAATGGTTGCTTCACCAACAAGTGCAGAGAAAGAAGAGAAAAAGCTGATTTTTACTTTCAGTATTTAAAAGCACTGATTACTACTTTTGGCATCAATTCACAACACTGTTAACAAATTGTCTTGGAAATCTATATATATAAAAATGAAAGTATGTATCTATGTATCTATATATCTATATACCTATATATGTTTGTATGTCCATTATAGACAGATACACCTTCCAACCATTCGCCGTGAAAATTGGTGTGTATATGCTTTCAGGAACAGAGAAGGTTTTGCCGACATAAAAAAAAAATCCCCATCCCCCACGAGTTTAGTATTTTTGTATGAACAATTTTATAACTCGGGAACGGCTGGACCCATTTTAATGATCCTTGACAGGTGGGAAGAGGGGTAGGGGAATGGGTGGTAGGGTAAGGGATCATAGGGAAGGAGGGGTAGCAGAGGAAATGACAGCAACGCGCTGGGTAACATTTTAGATATATCAGATGTGACGAAATCATATCAGTTATGGGTAATCGCAAAAATATCGACTCAGCCGAGTTGATAATTTTGAGACAGCTGTTGTAAACACAATAAGAAGACGACACATGGAAAAATTAATAAAACATGAATAAAACATCTTTGCAAATAATTGTAGGCATGCCTTCAAATGTGCGAAAATTAGTTCTGCAGCTTGTTCTTCAAATTCAATTGGTTTATTTTTTACACCAAAAACCTACAAGAATCGTAAGTACTAAAAAAGATCAACAAATTTTAATAAAATGTGTTTCACGGTTACAGTTCAAACTGTGTTCTACTTCACCTGGTATCAGTTTCAACACTCATTAGAGAAGAAGAAGAAGCACATACTAAATTTTTAATTTTGTTTCATCTGATATTTTTTTACAGCAACTCAGCTGAGAACTCATGAATGTGTAAAGGCTGCTCTAATTATTTTGAGCATAGTAGTCTCATTTTAGCTTAATATACCCCAACGTCATAAAAACAATGCTCTCATTTTATTCAAAAATTTTATCACAGTGCCATTTTTCGAATTTAGAAAACACATATTAATTCTCATTTAAATTCTCATTCAAATATGGATCAATTTCGTTAAACTGTTCATATAATTTACCAATGAGAACTTCACACTTGTGCGCTGGTGCTTTGTTTTGATGAAAAAAACCTTTTTTATTATTTTTTTACAATAAGTCACAAAAAGACTTATCCAAGTTAAACATCACCAAACACTCCTGAAAACAACTACCATGGACGCAAAACAAAGTAAAGAATTGTCATTCATTTTTATCTAAGCAAAGTGTATTCCAAAGTAAACAGAACTTTTGGAATAAGAGTTTTTCTAATGGCGCCACCTGATATAGTGCATTGGAAAGGTACTTACTTTTCCAACTTCCAATCAAATATTTCATGACATTTGGTCAAATGGAAATATTTCCTAAATTGTAATAAAATTGTAAACTTACCAATTTTAGGCCTGTATATTATTGAACACGTGTATATTATTGAATAAAATTGTCATTTAATAGTAGATTCATTTAGCCGGACGTCGTTTTGTTAGGTTCAAAAGGAACAAACTGAAAACATTTTACATTCTTGATCAACATAATTATTCTCTTCACTCTTGGTATAAATAGTAATATAATATTTTTTTATTTATTTATTTATCAGGTCAACAAGTCGTTCTAGGCATAACCGTACGTCTATCTTCTGGTTTTAGCTTGCCAACTTTATATAACCACTTGATCCCAATTATTCATTTATTTTATAGCTCTTACAAATGAGATCATCATAAAAGAGCAGCTCTCAGAAAGAGCTATGAGCTCACAGTCAACCGTTACGAGAGCTCTATCATACTATTTTATTTTTATACCATTGACACATAGTGTAAAATGGTATTATCAGTTTGTCTGAAAGTTTGTAACGCATTAAAGGAAGCATCGTAGACCCCATAAAGTATATATATTCTTGATCAGCTCGACGAGTTGATCTAGCCATGTCCGTCTGCTTGCCCGTCTGTCTGTATGTTGCTGCGCATTTTTTGGGAACCAATTTTTATGCTATCCAGTTCAAATTTTGCACATACACTTCATTTCATTGCAGCTTAATAGAGTAACAAGATTGACCCGCCACGCCCACTTTTTGGGGTAGCCCCCATATAAGCCCACAGCATACTTTTGACTTTTTGTACGAAAAACTTTTTTATTGTAGTCAATATCAACTTAATAGTTGATATGGTAACTTTTAGTGGACCGATGCTTGACATATACATTAATGGGTGGGATGCGCTCACAGTTTGAGCTTTTGACTTTCTGTATGAAAAATTATTTATTGACGTCAATATTAGGTTGAAATGCAATGTGGTGCCTTTTTATGGTCAGCCACTTAACATACATAGCCTAACGGGCGTGGCCCGCCCACATCATACAAACATACTACATACTTTTGTGTTTTTGTAAGAAAAACTTCTTTATTAAAGTCAATATTAGGTTGAAATGCGATATGGTGCTTTTTTTGTAGACAGCCACTTAACATACATAGAATAATGACGTGGCCCGCCCACTTTTTAGAGTTGCCCCCAGACAAACCCGCCGTGCAATTTTGTGTTTTTTATAAATAAATTCTTTATTGAAATCAATATTAGCTTGAAATTTGATTCGGTGGATGTTAGTGGACAACCGCTTAATATACTTATACAAATGGGCGTATTCCGCCCACTTTTTGTGGTAGTCCCATACAAACCCACAGCTCACTTATATGCATTTGAATGGAAAACATCAATATGAATATTAGGTTGAAATGCAATGTGGTGCCTTTTTATGGTCAGCCACTTAACATACATAGCCTAACGGGCGTGGCCCGCCCACATACAAACATACAAACATACTACATACTTTTGTGTTTTTGTAAGAAAAACTTCTTTATTAAAGTCAATATTAGGTTGAAATGCGATATGGTGCTTTTTTGTAGACAGCCACTTAACATACATAGACTAATGGGCGTGGCCCGCCCACTTTTTAGAGTTGCCCCCAGACAAACCCACCGTGCAATTTTGTGTTTTTTATGAACAAATTCTTTATTGAAATCAATATTAGCTTGAAATGTGATTTGGTGGATGTTAGTGGACAACCGATGGTCGCATCTTATAGATGGTCGCTTTTGGAATTGCATCACACAAAAACTACGGAGCTATTTAATTAAATTGTTTTATTTGAAAGCTTTTTGGCCATAGATACCGTATTTTCTTTAATTGGTCAAAAAGTGACCGTGGCATGCCCGTGGGACCTGTCTAATAATAAAGCGCAAGGTTAAACTTTCAATAAAACAGTTCGAGAGTGATGGAAGTATGACACACGAATAATATATATTTGCTCATTAAGTTTATTTTTGGGATTTTTAAGTACAAAAGAGTGTGCGCGAGGGATAGGTAAAATGTTTTACGTCGAATCGTATATTATATTTCACACTTGAATTATATTTATGTTTTTATTAAAATGGACAATAAAGAAAATATTTTAAAAATGCAAACAGTGAGTATATTCACCGTTTGCGCATGAAGCAATTGTCTTTTCATTATTCATTGTTATTTTTTCCAGTTTTGTTGTGCCCTCATTCACTTTTTGTGTAAAGTGACATTCGGTCACAAATAATTTAAAAAAAACAACTATAGATAACTATACATTTTTTTAATTGTTGATATTCTGATGCGTTTATGATGTAGGAGTACTTATATCATATACAAGTATTTATGATTCGTAATAATTCTTTATGCTTTTCATACATAGTGTAAATTATTATATTATTAGACCCCATAGAGTATATATATTCTTGATCAACATCGAAAGATCGGTTAATTTAACATGTCCGACTGTCTATTTATCCGTTCGGATGTATGAAAATAATATCTCCGAGATTACAAGAGGTTGAGGCACCCAAATTGAATATTTAGATTGTATTTATATATACCCAGATCGATTATATGACTTTTTTTGTGGATGTCACGCCCATTTTATCATGTTTTTTTTCTTTTTTTTTGTAATTCAAAACTTTAAACTCTGCATAGGTCTACATTAGCATGTGTGCAGTTTATTTTGTAGTCATAAATACACGTCTGCTCCATTCTTACTTGTTATACCCTGCCCTGGCGGCCATGAGTATAGTAAGTATCTGCAAAGGTATGTAGCAGTCAGAGGGAGGCGTGTCGGACTACATAAAGTGTATATATGCTTGATCAGCATCGAAAGCTGATCGATCTTGCCTTCTCCTGTTGGATGTCACACCTACAATACAGCTATATATCCAAGGTAAACTAAGTTTCCAAGGTAAACAGCCGATTTTTTTTTGTTTTTCTATTTCTTCACACATAATGTGAAATGGTATTATCAGTTTGTCTGAAAATCTGTAACGCATTAAAGCAGGCATCGTCGACCCCGTAGAGTATATATATACTTGGTCAACGAGACAATTCGATATAGGTATGTCGATATAGGTATGGAACCTATGCTTTATACTTGGTATTTTAGCGTAACTAACAACAAAACAAAAGAAATTTAATTTAATTTAAAACTTTTTAATGAGGGCGAGGTTTGTATTGTGGTTACCCCTTAAAATGGAATTGACATGTTCATTTAATACTACAAGGGGGAAAATGAGAGTCATTGTTTCCAAACTTAAAGTCTATATTTTTTATAGTCTCCGAGATCTGCTCATTCAAACTGACAGTCATTATCTATCTGAAGAACGCTTCATTTCTCATGAAGATTGAAGAATAATCTATTTGTAACCACTTTTGCACAATAAAGCGTAAAGTTTCGAAAAAAAAAACAAGAAAAAACGGTAACTTCGGAGCTACCGAAGTTTTAATACCATTCACATGAATTTACTTAGGTATTTGTAAAATCTAGCACGCAAGTTTGTTGAAGCCTACCCAAAGTGAGCGTGTCACGTCCCTTTATAATTATGCGAAGCGTCCGTCCATATGAAGCCAAATGTGAAGTGGGTTTGCATGGGCATGCCCTTTAAATGGACAAACCACATCTATTTATCTATATGTGAGGCGTTCGTCCATAAGAAACCACCTTATTTAATTTTATGTTGATATTTACTGTAATAAGAATGTTTCCATGCAAAATTCAAAAGTTGGGCAGTAAGTTACTATGGAGGCTACCCCTAAAAGTGGGCGTGACACGCCGCTTGATATTTACGTGAAGCATATTACCATAAGATGGCTGTCAATGTTTATGGCGGTATTGACGGCAAAAAAAACGTTTTCCATATAAAAGGCAAAAGTGGGCGTGTGGTTTGTATTGGAGCTACCTCAAAAGTAAGATGCCACTACGTCAATTTTTAAGATGATATTGACAGCAATAAAAAACATTTAAAAGTGGGGGTGGTTTGTATGAGGGCTACCCTAAAAAGTGGGCGTGGGCTAACTGCAATAAAAATAAGTCAATATAATAAGTAAAAATTGGTGCCTAACACACAGACAGACGGACATGGCTAGATCAACTCGTCTCGTCTCGTCGAGCTGATCAAGAATATACATATGTACTTTGTGGGGTCTACGATACCTCCTTCAATGCGTTGCAAACATTCAGACAAACTGATAAAACCTCTATGTGAATGGTATAAAAACGCTACGAATTAATTCAAACACCCAATAAAAATTTTCAAATAATTGACGAAAGGACTTACAGCTACAAAAGTCACTGTGTAGTGCGGATAATAGTCTGGGTGAGTCTTCTGGCCGCATGATGTTTTCAATTAGGTACAGAAACGAATGCGATGACTTGCAAAACAAACTGTACGATAATCATAAAAAGTTTGTAACATGACGAACGCTCAATTATATATTACAATCAATCCCAACAATACTTGTGGAAAATACAAATATTTCGCACCAAATTGATATCAAAAGTTTTCTGAGGTTTTTCAGGTTTCGTCACTTGGTTTTTACCTCGTGAATATTTTTTACACCATTCACTGATAGTGTATAATGGTTTGTCAGAAAGTTTATAACGCATAAAAGGAGGCTTCGTAGATCCCATAAAGTAAATATATAGGTGTATATTCTTGCTCAGCTCGCCGAGAAAAATCGAGCTAGCTATGTTCGTCGTCTGTTCCTTAGATGTGGCGCATTTCTTGTTGATTAATTTTTAGATATGTGGCTTAAACCCGGTATTTAAGTTTCTTCTAGTTCCAAGTTTATAGAGTATTCATATTGACATGCCACTTCCACTTTCTGGGTTTGCCCCATAGAAACCCACCGCCCACTTATATGTTTTTGTATGAAAAACTTTTTTATTTTAGCTTTGCACACATATTCAACGGAACGAATCGTTCCACTTTTGGGGTAGCCTCCATACAATCCCACCGCCCACTAATGTTTTTACACTATTCGTACTCAGAAAATAAAGTCATTCTAAATATAATTTTAAGAATTTATCTGTACTTAGAAATGATACTCCAAATTATATTAAAACTATGCTTTCATATTTATTTTATAGTAGAAAAATAATCTTAATAATAACTGTAACTGTAATCTGTAATCTGTATGAAATTCAGCAAGGTATACGAGAGGTGCTCTTTATAATTCAATAATGAGAAAAACTAGGGCTGCTACTTTAAATTTGTAATCCCAATCATGAATTTTTACGATCCGATGAAACACCCGAAGATTCTGTGCCCGTATATAGGTGGTATAGAAATTTTGAATTGTGACTGTTATTCACTCAAGAATGAATTATATGAGGATCCTCCAAAGTCGGTTATTACGCCAGAAAACTTCAATGGTGTGTATAACATGTAATGGAAGATCGTCATTTGACTTATGTTAAATCATCGCTAGAATGGTTTTTGGTTTCCATATAATTTGACAATGACTCAAAATAAGCGTTGTCAATTGGTATAAAAAACGTTCATAAAATCGAAACAGGTTCCGAACGATGGATCTATGCAATTGTGCCCGAAAGTGGACAGCAGTCGACTGTGTGGTTTTTTTTACCAGAAATTACGAGCAATTGATATATATATTATTTATTTTCACACCGGGTGAAAAACTACATAAGGAAACAGGAACAACATTGTACGCGGATGCTGTATGCTACCTTTTGAGTAAATAACGTCACCTTATCCACAATTGAGGATCAGATGGAAGAATATCAGAGAGTTGTATATGGTACTGATCAGTCTTAATGATTTCTTCCCGATTTTGGTCACATACCTCTTCAACTTCCCACCCCACATATTTAAATGTAGTGGATATGTAGAGGATATGTAAGAGTCACATTTAACTTTACTGTATATATACGTACACAATAGCACCAAGTAATGTAGCTTGACCTAAAAAGCAACAAGTGCGGCACCACGAATAGGAATAATGTTATCCCTATAGTGGTTCTTTTCTCAGAGCCTTAAATTCAAGAATTAAGTCCGCCGTTTAAGTGGAAAATGCAAACCACAATAAGTTACAGATTAACAATGGACGTAAAAAAAAACTTTTTCATATAGCAACAAATGTAGTAAATATATGTTTGAGTGACCTGACCTTTTTCCAATTGATGGGTGATTTTCTTTTGTGGTAACTGAAGTTTTTTTAATAATTTGAATAAATTATGAATCGTTTATTTTAGGTCAATTTGAACATTTGTAATTTTTATAGTCTATTTTTTTAAATAAAATCTGGCAAATAGCCGCTTCATATAGGTACCACTTTTCACATTAAATCGAATAGGGAACATCCACTGCAATAAATCGATTGTTGCGCGAGCAGTTTGGCATGTTGCGCAATCCTACTAAAACCAGAAATCCTCCATGTCAATTTCATCGAGCTTAGATACCAGTTCCCATCTCGCCATCTTCGTCTTCGAAAAAGTACAGTCTAATGACTATTTTCGAGCATACACTGCACCAGACAGTAACATTTTGTGAATGTGAAGAGACCATATTAATTAGTAGATGAGTTTGGGTTCCCCATAAACAAACATTCTGCGTGTTAACACTTCCACACAGGATGAAATGTTCTTCGTCGGATTAGTGTTATGAATAATAGATTTTGGAAATTAAGTTTTACGATTTTAGCATATTTTTTTGAGTGTAGAGCTACATGGATAAAATTTAACTAATTCGACGTTTCCTACGAACGCTGTCACATGACGATATGGCAGGTGGTTGTCATTTTATTCGAATTTAACATCAGTTATCAAAAAAGAAAAACACCCGAAACCTAAGGATATAAAGTGGGCTTGCATAGAAGCTAGCTAATTTAGTACATGTGATTGGCTCACTATTATTAGTAATATTAATAATTGTAATAAAAAAAGTTTGAATTACTACCCATAAACAGGAATACTGGCTTTGTTATTCGAATATATGCTGGTTATCTTAATTTTTCTATAAATTTGAAGAACGAGTCATATGGATAGTTTAAAAACTAAAAATTTAAATACCATAGGCTGTACATTTTTAAGACTTTATTGTATTAACTTCATTTTCTGACTTTTGTAGTTTGCAATTTTACATAAGAAATTATTACCAAATGCCAAAAGTATTTTTTTCAACTCTCTAAATTATTGATATTATTTTACAAACATCTTACGAGCCAAATTTAACGATTGTAACTACTTAAACATGTTTATTGCTTAAACTTTAATTTGCCTGAAATTAGTAAACAAAAAGGGTTGTGTCTACATGCATAAGTAACGATCTCGTATAATAGATTTTCAACTGTTTGGCAAGCTTTTGTCTAGCTACCATTTTAAGTGCCATAAAAAACTTTCAAAGTTGTAGGAACAATGTAGACAGCGTGTTTTCATTTTATGCGAATTAAGCTGCCACTTGAATAACCTATTTTGCCATCGCAACATGACCACACACAAGTACTCATTGCATGTTATACTTCGCAGTTATTTCCCATCGGAACCACTTTGGTGCTCTGTGCACTATCTGGAAGCCTTTCATGTGCCAAACTGCGGCACGATTTGTGCAATTTCTTTAACTACGCTGAATTTCCTACAGGGAGTGTACACAGACTCGCTAGCAAAAGATAAAGGGCGAAGCAGCAAAAAGGACACAGTTGCTTCCATCGACTCCGGGAGCGACGTGCGGCGCCAGAAAGGAAAACAGAAACATGGCAGCTAAGTGAAGCGCTGCGCCAAGCAATCCACTCCCCAGTTCATGGCGCGAAGGTAACGGGACAGACATAGGGCAGCACTTTATGCAAAATGGAGGAATTCTCGCCGCAACTTGTCTACACTCTTTAGCCGTCCCGTCGACCAGTCTCTACATCCGTTCACTTGCCCATCCATTTGTCGGACTGTCCAATTGTCCACAGTCTGTCTGTGTACATATGTACATACATACATACCTGTGTATATAATAATGCATAACAAAGGATAATGCAAGGCGGCACTTCTATTAAAGGCTTGGGCCGACCACCGCCTACTGGCGGCACTAGAATGTTTTAAGGTACGTACATTCGCATATATGTATGTATACGTATGTATTTGTGTATGAATGTTTGTATGTCATATGTATGTATGTATATTCTTATGTATGTGTATGTGGTTATAAATAAGCGTGAGTTTACTCATCATGTGCGGGTTGAGTTTGTGAGTGAATGAGGGGCTTTTTGGTGGTAGCCTTTGTTTAGAATACGAAGTTGCAGATACGTGATGATTCGCTGCAACAATGCTGCGGTTGACGGCGACTGTTGTCCTTTGTAAATCCTTGCATCAACCGCTTTGGCTGCAGCCACGGTTGTTGCTGCAAATTCGCATTAGACGTTGCAATATTTAGTTTTGGCTCTCAACATTCTCGTACATCGTCAATTTTTGCCTTTGCTGTACCACAACTGAAAAAACATACTTCCACAAAAGATTTAAACAACATCAAGTAAATTTGAAAACTGTACACATTTACATTTACATTTAATGGCACGTTACGAAAATCTAAACATGCGTTTTTATACCTTTCACAGTGTGAAATTGTAGTACCAGTTTATCAGAAAGTTTGTAACGCATAAAACCGTAGACACCATATATATTCTTTTTCTAGCCAATGTTTATCTTTCCGGTAGTTGTTGTACAATTTTGGGGGCTCAATTTGTATACCCTACCCTGGACGCCAAGATAATACTAAGTTTGTGCAAATGTATATAACAGACAGAAGGAGGCGTGTATATAAGTATATATATTTTGGATCATCATCGAAAGCCGAGTCGATCTAGCCGTGTCCATCCGTCCGTTCGTCCGACATTCGACTGTTTGAAGGACGAGATGTCCAAAATATCCAAACTGGGGTTTTTAGATTCGTTTGGTTTGCGTGCAGATCAAGAAAAATGTTGGATGCCACTCCCACAGCGCCCAATATACATCCTTAACATTTACGTGTTTCAAGGTCAAGTTACAATCGGACTGTGAAAGTGCGAAGACGTATTCATTGCGATCAAACGACACATTAATATTTCTTTTGCAAAAAAAAAAAAAAAACATAACTAAAAACAAACTTCCGTTATCACTTCGCCTGCACCTGCGGCGACGGTATTGAAGCAGCTATGGATTGGCAAAGAATTGAGACAACAAAATCAAACAAACGGTCAATCTGCAGCTCGCCAAATCTAAATAGTACATCAATACATAGTACATCTAAAAGTACAAATCGTTTTGCTGAACTCGAGATTCTTGATAGCAGTGAGGAGACGGAGGAGGATAAAGAGGAAACTGGAAATGCTGAAGCGAAAATAGGAAAAAACAAAGAGGAATCAACTGAGCGAAATACTACCCCGAAGCCTCCGCTAATAATACTGGCTAATGTTAATGACATAAATGGTATGATAAATTATATTACCAAAACTCTTTCGAAAGAAGATTTGAATATAAGCAATGTTAGGAGTCGTATTACCAAGCATCCATTGAACATATTCTTTATTGATCTGGAACCGAACAACAACAATGCAGAAATTTGTGACCTGAAATACATAAGCAATGCAGTAATTAAAGTAGAGCCTCCCAGGAAAGTAACTGACATTGTACAATGCTTTCCATGCCAAGAGTTTGGACATACCAAGACGTATTGTACAAAAACATTTAGATACAAGCAAACCACCTCAGGAGCATACCTTTTCATCTTCGCACAGACCAAATGAGTTTAATACTAGCGGAAACCGCCCATCTTATGCGCAAGTACTACGAGAAAACAGAAGTTCAAATGACGAAGACCCTTTCCAAAGAATCGAAGGTTTATTAGCCAAAAAGTTTGAATTAACAAACAACTTCCTCAACATGATATCTCTGTTAATATCAAAAATGTGCAAGTAGATCATCAAATTGCTATATGGAATGCAAATGGTCTTGGCCAGAAGAAGTAAAACTTTTCCTTGAATCTAATTACATTGATATCCTCTTGGTATCAGAAACTCATTTTACCAACAGGACACACTTTAAAATTCATGGATATGATCTAATAGTTGCTATACAGGCTGCTTGCATTAATGTTGAATGCATGTCATTTGATATTACAGTTTGTGCAGTGTATTTTCCACCACGATTTTGTTTTAAAGAACAAGATTACTGTAACTTTTTCAAAAAACTTGGTTGTAAATTTATTGTTGGTGGAGATTATAATGCCAAACACCCTTGGTGGGGATCAAGGTTAGCAAATCCCAAAGGAAAGGAGCTATATAAATGCATAAATACCAATAATTTTTCAACACTGTCTACGGGTAAACCAACGTATTGGCCATCAGACCCCCGCAAAATACCGGATCTTTTGGATTTTGCAGTTTATATTTGGAATACCACGGCACCTAAGTTCAGACCATTCGCCAATTATAATTACATATGGCACTGCTCTTCCAGCACTATCAAATAAATATAAAATTGTCACATCTAGGACAGATATTTTAGCATTTCAAGATTGGATAGATGCGAAACTAAATACTAATATATCTCTCAAAACTGGTGTAGAAGTGGATACGGCTGTGGAATCATTTACAAACATTATACATGAAGCAGGTCTGTTGTGTACTGCACCAGCCAAAAGTGCTATAGCGAATACTGTTTTTATATCAGCTGAGCTTAGGAACCTTATAAATAATAAGCCAAAGCTTCGGAAAAATTGGCAAACCAGTAGATGTCCAGCAGATAAAAATAGGTACAATACAGCATCATTCCAACTTAAAAAACGCTTGCACGAAGTAAGAAATGAAGCAACTGCAGAGTTTTTCAAAAGTCTGGATCCTAACACGAAAGACTATGACTACAGCTACCAAATATTTAAAACGACCTGCAAAACGAAATGTTGCTTTACGTAATCATAATGGAGAATGGTGTAAAACCGCCAAAGCTAAGGTTGAGGCATTTACACAACATTTACACTCAACATTTCAACCAAATTCAAATCTTGCACCTGAAGATACTGAAATAATAGAGTCTGGATGTGCCTTGTCAAATGTGCATGCAAATTCGTAGAATTACTGTGTCTGAAATCAAAGAAGAATTCGCCAAACTGAATAAAAAAAGGTCACCAGGCTATGATAAAATAGACGGAAGAGTTACGAAAATGCTCTCTCAAAAGTATATTCAATTTTTAACACTAATTTACAATGCGATTTTGAGGCTGGATCACTTTCCTACACAATGGAAATGTGCGGAGGTGATAATGATTCCAAAACCAAACAATCCTGAAAATATTCTCTCGTCCTACCGTCCTATTAGCTTGCTGGTGACATTCTCCAAAGTATTCGAAAGAATACTTATGAGCAGATTGTTACCAATTTTGGATGAATACAATATAATACCGGAACCTCAGTTTGGGTTTAGGAGAGGTCATGGGACTCCAGAGCAATGTCATCGTATAGTGGATATAATTACAAGTGGATTTGTTGATATACAACAAGCATTTGACCGAGTCTGGCATCCAGGCATGTTATGTAAAATGAAAAAACTTGTTCCTGCTCCATTTTTCCTCTTATTGAAATCGTATCTAAGCAATCGACACTTTTATGTTCAAATGGAAGGAAAAACATCGAAACTATATAGTATCCATGCTGGTGTCCCACAGGGCAGTGTTCTGGGACCTGTCCTTTACACAATATTCACTGCCGATCTTCCTGTTGTCAGTGATGTTTAAGTAGCCACTTATGCAGATGATACAGCTATAATTGCATCTAAAGACACTGCGGCAGAAGTATCTCAAGATATTCAAAATGAAATAGTTGAAATAGAGGGATGCCTTAAGAAATGGAAAATAAAGGTTAATACTGAGAAGTCGAAACATGTCACATTTGCTCTGAGAAGATTAGATTGTCCGTCAGTATTTTTAAATAATTCACAAATTCCTCATAGTGATTCCGCAAATTATCTTGGACTCGATATAAATCGGAGAGTAACTTGGAAAAGTCATATTAAAGGCAAGACAAAGAAACTCAACATAAAAACAAACAAAAAATGTATTGGCTGCTTGGGAGAAAATCGCAGCTTAGTTTGGAGAACAAAGTTCGGCTTTACAAGGCTATTTTAAAGCCTGTGTGGACATATGCTATACAATTATGGGGAACTGCAAGCCAATCAAATATTGAAATTCTTCAACGATATCAGTCCAAAACGCTTAGACTTATTGTTGACGCCCCCTGGTTTGTGGCTAATGACCAAATTCACAAAGATTTAAATATTCCATACATTAAAGATGAAATACGTAGAATAAGCACAAGGTATGTTGAGAGACTACATGATCATTTAAATGTTTTGGCAATAGGCCTACTAGATAATAG
>JAWNNQ010001399.1:0-26293 GCA_035044765.1 Leucophenga montana | reverse complement strand
ACAGTTTACCTAACATAGGTGTTAACATACGGTTCACCCGTTCAACCTGCCCATTAGCTTTCGGTGCACAAACAGCTATTTTTATATGCTCGATATTACGTTTAGACAAAAAGGCTACAAATTCCAATGATGTGAAACAAAATCCGCGATCTGATATCACCCGGCGTGGTCTGCTATAAAATTCAAATTATCGGTTCAAAGATGCTAGTAGAGTTACACGAGAACTAGTAGAGTTAACAGCAAACAGCTTGACAAATTTCGTGAATGCGTCTATCACGACCAAAATATGATTTCGTTTCGAATCTATTGATGGAAGTGGTCTTAAATGGTCTACATGAATGGTGTCAAACGGCACTGGCGCCTTCGGAATACTATGTAATGTACGGTCATTAACCGAATTGGAGACCGAATGGAGTATACAAGGAAAACAATTTCTACTTTTGATCCCATTGTCGGAAACCAATATGATTTTCTTAGATTGTCACAACACTTTTCGTTAGCCAAATGTCCATACTTTTCATGACTCAAACGTATAAGCGGCTCCTCTATATGCCTAGGGACATAAAACAATAATCCACAATCCTGGGCCATTCCCCAGTTCCTTACACAATTTGCAAATATCTGGATCTCTCACTTGTTCAGCACGCAGTAACATGTCCACATCTTCAGTGGTGGCACCAATTACACACACTGACTGTAACATTTCATTCATCTCACACGGTTCAATGGGCTCTCTAACGACTCAAAAGGTTCATCTATTACATCACCAGATACGGCTAAAGGATCACAAGGTTCTAAAAGTAACTCGTCCTTATCTAAAACTTCCAACAGTTGAGTCTGGCGACTAAGTGCGTCAAAATGGGGCATATGAGAACCTGAACGATGCACAATACTATAATTATACTCCTCAAGCTACAATGACCAACGAGCTATTCGTGGGTTAAAAATTTTCTTAGTCAACATTTGAACCAATGAGTCTGTAACAATTTTAAACACGAAACCGACGTAAGGCATAAATTATCGCTAAAGTTTCTAATTCGAAGCTATGAAAATGCGATTCAGCACTCGAAGCCTTGGCAGAATAGAAAAACACAGGGTGAATCTTGCCATCGTCCTGTTTTTGTAACAAAACTGCACCGAAACTTGCATCTTTATGCAATTCAGTCTCACGATCGTGGTTAAATATAGCTAAAACCGGTGGATGCGATAATGTATCTTTAAGTGAGTTGATAGCTTTCAACTCCTCTTCTCCACCCTTCTTAAGTAAATCAGATAAAGGTTTCGCTATTCGAGAAAACTGAAACACAAATCGACGGAAATATGCCAAAAAGGCTAAACAAGAATGTAGTTCTTTTAAATTACTCGGTACGGGATACTCTCGAACACATTGAATTTGCGCATTATTTGGCAACAAACCATTGCATACCTGAAAGTAAGTATGGACATACCTGATAACCTAAATAGTCAATAACCTTCCTTAAGAATACACTTTTCTTGAGATTAATTTCTAAATTGTTCATCGAAAGTATGTCCAGTAGTTTTGTCAAAATTACTAAATGTTCCTCTATCGTGTGGGTCGCAATAACTATGTCATCCATATAAACTACTATCTCCTTTGCTCTGATTAAGAACTCTTTCATCAAAGGTAGAGGGAAATTGTCACGAACAGTTCGTTTGTTTAGTTCCCGATAATCAACACACATACGTATGTCGCCCGTTGTCTTTTTCACTAGAACTATTGCGGAGCCATACGGAGAATTACTAGGACGGATAATTTTGTTTTTTATTAAGTCATCAATAATATCCGCGGCCTTATCCCTTTCATAGTATAATAATCTTACGCGGCGCACAGTAAAACGGAGTGGTGTCCGTCAAGTGGATACTCATACTATAATCTGAATCTGCTCCATTGTCATGATTAACTTTCAGGTAATGTCGGCTAATAATATCAAGGCACTGTTTTGCTGTTTCCAAACCAAACTCCGAACTCACATCAACCCATTTCGCCCAGCCATTGCTTACAGTTTTCACTCGAAACCGCCAACTCAACCGCAGGTACATCACACTCATTCTTATTACTAGGTAATATACTATTTTTATCATCGCATTCACCATTTGTATTAACTTTACATGTAATGTATTAAGAGCATTTCTACCAAGCAACGCATCTGTCGGCTTGCCTCCGATCGATAGAAACAATCGTCTTTCGCAGAAAACTAACGGGGCTACCCGTGTCAAACGAAGCATAAATGTGTTTAGTGCATATTTCTTTACTAGCTGGAATAATTAAACTTACTAATTGTCGAGCAGCTACATCGCCAGACATTCCATCCAGCATCTCATCCGGTGGCTCATCATGAACTCCAGCAACAGCATTACGTTTAGGACAATGACGGTATTGATGATTGGTATTGATAACATGCTTTCATTTGGCGCTCAGGCAAAGTACAATCTGCCTTAATATGACCAAGCTGGCGACAATTGAAGCATCTAGCTCCGGCCTTCTCCGCAGTACTCTCCAGCAAACGACGTCCACCCATATCACCACGTCAAGTCTCGGAGCCTGCATCATCTGGAACCATTTTCTTATAGCGCAGAAGCATCTGTAGCAGATTACTCAAATTTGTGCAGTAGTATAACTTACCAGTACAGCTACCTCTGTCTTGCAATCCATCAACTATATATTTAATAATGTCGATGTCCAAAATTCTGTTGCGCTATGTCTTGGCCGTCTCTAGACACGAACACCTGTTGTCAAATACGTCCAACAATTCCTTTACGGAGCTCTGGCCAAGTGGTAGCACCATTACGTGAAGCGAACAACATAGCTGAACCTTTCAGTAAGTGACGTGCGAAGAGATAACGCCTTTCATCACAGACACCATAAATATTAGCTGTCTCCTCCATCTCTTTGACCCAGTGACGCACGGATACGCCGTCGTTTCTCGTAAATGTCGACACAATAGTTCCAAAATCGTGAAAGTTAATAGACACGCCGCCGACCTCGCTGTCTGTTGATTTCAACACTGCCGTGAGCTCGGCAACCTGCTTGGTTAGCTTAATCAATTCACACGCCAACTCCTTCGCCTTGCTTCCTCTCACCACCACAGCTTCCTGCTTACCAACTGGTGAACTCTTATTGAGAGCAGCTTCCGGCACCATTGTGTCCGTACGAAGTTGAGACATGTCTGGATTGGCGCCAAAAGACACGCTATGCTCATTCAAAATGCACATTAACTCTTCTCTTGTACATTTAAGAATTTGTTGATAATCCATTTAGGAGTGTTTTGAGGCAAAGCTCCACACCTGAATTGTAATGTCGGGTTTTATTTATATATTTCATTTAAAATTAAGATTAGCGACGATTTTTCTTGATTCATCTCCTTTTATTTTTTTTCGCTAGAGACCGAGACTTAATGATAAGCTTACATCTAATGGTGACAGAAACATCGATAACTTCTTACCGATTGATTTATAAGATAAGAAGTATAATTTTTTAAATTATCGAGTATAATTTTTTGGAAAACTAGAGAAGTAACCACATGCAAAGAATCTATAGAATGCCGGAATCGTTTTGAATCGTTTGGTTAGTTTTCAGAGTTCGGGAAAACTAACCAACAAGCTGCTCATTACAGCTCATTTCGGCTCTTACTCGTGAGCATGAGCTCTCACGTTCGTGAGAACTTTATCGTCAGATATGAGCTTATTGTCACCTCATGAGCTATGAGCTCTGAGTCCATGCTCAAGAACTTGTGTGCTCACAGCCCAAAACAAGTTGCTCAGGAGCTGCTCGGGAGCTTACATCCTACTGTGAATTAAGTAGAATTGGTACAAGAAAGAGTTCTATTGTAATGAAATTATGAGAAAGAATATTGTATTTTGCTACACCGGTAAAAGAGACGAGTTGTTAGCAGAGATAAAGGCATAGCATCAACATTAAAATCCAAGCAGATACTAAACAAAGTTCTATTCATATACTGAAACTGTAGAATGCATACATTTTTAATTAAATTTTAAAATTTATATCTCAATAATTTAATTTGATTGATTCAGACAAAAACTTAAAAGTTAGTTTATACTGTATGAAATACCATTTTCTATTTCACAAATGTATATTTTTTAATTACAGAAAGGTAAATACTCTTCACACACATGTATAAATACAATAAGTTTCTAAATGCAAAAGTGATTATTAAATGATGTCTTTCAGTATTTTAAACAATTAGCTCAACAAAGAAGAATGCGAAACAGAATCATTAATCGGGCAATGAGTCTGAATAGGTTCTAACCCTAAAAGTGGTCGGGACAAGCTCATTAATATATATTAGTATGACTAACGGCAATCTAAATCGAGAGCAATAGGTATTTGCACTTATTCGTTTGTTGTTACTGCTGTTGCGCGCCAATCACAACCGAAACTGTATATAGAGGGACAGACACTCATAAAACTCAAAACACAACACTTTTTAATTTTTCTCTTATTCTACCCTTTTTCTCATTGAAAGCGAAGAAAAACATATTGAACAGTTTACAGCCATTTTCCAAAATAATAGTGCAGTGCATACAAAGTAAAACACAGTACACAATGTAGCATTCGTTGAGTGTTTCTCGAGAGATGAGAGCAGTTTAATGTTTGTTTTTTTGCGTTCATATTTCATATTAAGCTTATGCATGTACTTTTTTTATCTCGTTGTGTATGTATTGAAAATAAAGTATTGTCCTTTAACACCCAAAAAATTTAACCGATTTTAATAAATTATAGATTGTACACATCTGTAAATGAATACCTTTCAAATTGCATACATTTTTATATTATATTGTATATTGCCTATAACTATATAAGATGTAAAACTTCCATGCATAAGAAGCTACTATATTAAATTTTTAGTAGAAAAAGTTTAAAAGTGGGTTATAGGTTTGTACGAGTATGGGTGCTAGCTTTATCCGTGGGTGGGACTCGCCCCTCTATATATATTTGGAGCTTTCATTTATAAGAAGTAACCATATCGAATGTCTAGTAGAAATTGAATAGAAATATTTTTCATAAGTACAAAAATCAAAAGGTCAATCGT
This sequence comes from Leucophenga montana, assembly GCA_035044765.1. NCBI lineage: Eukaryota > Metazoa > Arthropoda > Insecta > Diptera > Drosophilidae > Leucophenga > Leucophenga montana. The sequence continues at coordinate 21,221 of JAWNNQ010001399.1, read as the reverse complement.
TTTACTACTTTATTTAAGTCAAAATTAGATTGAAATTTGATATGGATTCAACTTGGCTTAATTACAAAATTAAAATACTATTAACATGACTATACCTTGTACCTAGTATAAGGGTTTCAATTTGACTTCTACTTTATGGGGTCTACAACGCTTTCTTAGACTGTTACAAACAATATAATTAAAAAAAAAAAATGAGATTGAATGCTTCAGTCGATTGTACTCAACTTCGAGATACACTGCACGTAGTCTAACAATTTGTAAGGAATGTGGAAAACTATATTAAAATCGATGTAAGAACAGTTCACAAAATTTGGTGTTTCTCGTTTCATTAACAAAAACAATAAACTTTTTATAAAAAAACTTCTGAATAGAGGATATTGGTCACCCCTTATAGTAGTGATGAGCAAAAAATTGCCATCTACCATTTTATTCCTTGTAAATTGAAAGGACCTATGATTAAATCAATTTGTTTTATTTAAAATGCAAATTCAAAATACATTTATATTGTACACTACTGCTCTAAGGAGGGATACGTTTATTGAGTGTATGCAGTAAAGAGCAGTTGGTCAGCAATTATTTCCTACTGTATACCATAATGTCTATATATTCTTGATCATTGTCGAAAGCTGAGTCGATCTAGCCATGTCCATCTATCCGTCCTTTGTATGTCTGTTTGAAGAACGAAATCTTGGAAACTATAAAATACTAGTTGGTCCCTGTGACGCTGTACGCGGCCCTCCCCTTTCCTCTGCCACTCCTTCCCCCTGCCATTCCATCCCCCTTCCCCACCTTTCACATGCTCCTTATTGAACCAAAAAAAAAAAAAAAATGGAACGAAAATCTAAAAAATCCAAATTTCTGTTTATCCAATCGCCACGAAACTTCACAGGATCACCCATGTGCCTATTTTGAATATTGCCATAAAATTTGATCAAAATCGGTTGAGCGGTTTTGGAGTCTATAGGGAACATACATACATACATACATACTTCCAGTTTTATATATATAGATAGAACATCCAAGCTTGGAGATTAGGTGTATTTGGTATGGAACTGTTTTGTTTTTTATTTTTAATTTTTATTTATTTATTTATATAATTTATTTAATTCTAATTTTTTATCAGTTCTGATAAAATACCTCAAATGTCCAGTTCAGACCTCTAAAAAATATAATCTATTGTTCATATAAGAAGCCTTAAACAAGTTACGAGGCATAACGAAGTCGATCAACGATGCCCCGTTTAATGCGGTATAAACTTTCAGACATGCTGATAACAGCATTTCAAATTAGGTGGCTTGTCACAGAAATTTCTTTCACCCCAATTCTGACCCATCTCTTTTAGACTGTTTGAAATCACCAGGCTTTTGTTAGGTGAAATTGTTGATTGCATATATAAAATCATCAAGTCATAAAGTAAAACTTTGCTTATGTGCAAGTTTAATGTATTTTCTTCATAACTGTGTCTTGGGATTTAAACATCTAGCACACTTTACTATTTTATTTAAATTTATAAAAATGTGTATTTATTTTCTGAAAACCGACTACATCTCCAAAAAAATTTGAAAACAAAAATATATTACATAGACTGAAATCTAAAAAAAACTCGCATGTGCATTAACACTGCTTTGAATTAAATCTACGAGATTTGTGTGACACCTTCCAAATTTCTCTGTGAGATTTCTGTGATGTATGTATGAATTGAATTTAAAAAAACCAATCATTCAAATCTGCAGTCGTGAGTTCATGATTTCGAAAAACCCTACTGTATTTGATATTCTTACGCATATAAGCTTTTTTTTACATTAAAAAATATTTGGCTTCTCTCTATTCAACATCTCGTTCTTTTTCAACAGATGACGGACAACTTTTATGCCAACACCCATATATGACTTTATTAAATCCTTTCAATGTAGCAATATTATTTGGATACAGTCTTCGATGGAAACTGTCAGGCAATCTTCAATTTAAATAGAGTATACCATGCCTGATCCATTGGTTGTAGCAGTAGCGTGGTATTAGGTGGTAAAAACATGACTTTGACATTAGGATGAGTCAAATTTTGGTTACTGTTCGTCATTTTTCCCATCTAAGTTCAGTTTCTTCGGCATTAAAAATCTGATGTGTTACGTATCATTGCTCTTCAATAATTTTTTGAATTTCTTAGCAGCTTCTACATCAGTCGAATTTGTTTTTGATTATTATCTTCAAATGAAATGTTGATTGCCTTTTCTATTTTTTCCATTATTGGTGGGCCATTATTGCAGTGACACTTTCGCCTTTGAATAAACGATCCAAAGTCTTAATCTTTCCGTCTAAAGAAATCCTCTTAAGCGGTTGTTTATCTTTCTTCGCTACACTAGAAAACTCCATTACAATTAAAGTCTTAAAAATTAAAAAAATGACTTCCAACACATACCTTTCTCACATTGCAAATCGTTTGTGTTACTTAATCTCCGACAACTTTATTAACACAAAACACATTTTTTGTCCCTGATACTGTATTAGTGCGAGGTCTTTTACCATGTTAAATGAATATATATGTCGCAAAAAGTCAAAAGTGTTAAAGCATGGCCGTGCTATGCTATGCTATAAGAAGCGTTAAGTGAGGTCTACCAGTATTTGTAAATAAATACATACAAACTCTCTGCCCACTTTTGACCCTATGTATGAAAAACTTTTTTATTGTAGTCAATGTCAACTTAAAAATTGATTTGGTAACTTCTATTAGATGGATGCTTGACATGCACATTAATGGGTGGGACCCGCCCGCTCACTGTTTGGGGTAGCCCCCATACAAACCTACTGCCCACTTTTGATTTTTTGTAGGAAAAATTTCTTTATTAAAGTCAATATTAGGTTGAAAAGCAATGTGGTGCCTTTTCTTGGTCAGCCGCTTAACATACATAGACTAATGGGCGTGGCCCACCCACTTTTTGGGGTAGTAGCCATACAAACCCAACGTGTAATTTTGTGTTTTTTTATGAAAAAATTCTTTATTTCAATCAATATTAATTTTATTGCACAACCGCTTCATACATACAAATGGGCACACATAGTGTGAAATGGTATTATCAGTTTGTTTGAAAGTTTGTAACTCATTAAAAGAAGCATCGTGGACCCAATAAAGTACATATATTCTTGAAGACGAGTCGATCTAGCTATGTCCGTATGTTTGTCTGGATGTTGTTGCGCATTTTCTGGGCACCAATTTTTATGCTATTCAGTTGAAAATTGGCACATACATTTCTTTTTATTGCAGTATAATAGAGTATCAAGATTGAATCGCCACGCCCACTTTTTGTGGTAGCCCCCATACAAACCCACCGGCCAGTTTTGATTTTTTGCCTGAAAAACTTTTTTGTTGTAGTCAATATTAACTTAATAATTGATATGGTTGGTTGCTTATAATGGAAAGACGCTTCACATATACATTAATGGTGGTGGCCCCTCTTACTTTTTGGGGTAGCCCCTATACAAACCTACTCCCAACTTTTGTGTTTTTTATGAAAAAATTCTTTATTTAAATAAATATTAGCTTGATGTTAGATTTGGTGTATTTTAGTGGACAATTCGATATGGTGGCATCTTATAGATGGTCTCTCCATACACATCTACTACGTGTACTGCCCACTTTTTGGGTTAGTCCCTACCTGGCAGGTTTACCTTGAAAAACGCACTTTTTAATGACGAGCGTGAAATCCAAAATTACTCACACGCACATCAATCTATACGCGAACCAGATGAATCTAAAAATCAAAATTTGGAGGATGTGACTTTTATAGTCTCCGAAATCTCATTGTTCAAACGTTTGATGGGTGGATGGACATAACTATATCGACTCGCCTTCCGATGCGAGAATATATATACTGAAAATATATATACTGAGAATATATATAGTGTCATGCCTCCTTCCGCGTATTGCGAACGTTTGAACAAACTTAGTAAACCTTTGGAATATCGAGGGTAGAATATAACAAGAAAGCTGTAGTCGTGAGTTCACTACTCCTGTCGAATTTCATAATTTTTGTTTTTCAGACATAAACAAAATTTAAGAATAAATGTTTTTATTTTTAGATAAAAAAATATGAAAAAATGTTGCTTTCATAATTTATAAATAAAAAAAAAAAATATAAAAAGCTAACTTCGGTCGAATTGAAGCTCTAATACCAAAAGTGGGCGGGACACGTCTAATAGTATATGTATACTAATGAAAAGCATTCATATCGTCTTTAATTCAAAAACTCAGAAGTGGTCGGTGTGTTTGTTTTGGGTGCTACCCTAAAAAGTGGGCGTGGCATATTAATATAGATACTACGTAAACTTGGGATCAAACGAAGCTTAAATACTCAGCCAGATATCTAAAAAATTTTCAAATAAAATGTGGTGCAACTATCAACCAAATGGATATGGCTACTCAAGCTGATCCAGAATATATATACTTTATGGGGTTTACGATGCTACCTTTAATTCGTAACGAACTTCCAGACAATCTAATAATACAATTTAAAAATAACAATTTATGTGTGAATATACCATTCAAACATTTTTTTTTAAGCACAGTTTAAAATTATTATAATTTTGAAAACACAGTTACCATTCTGACTGTGACTGGAATATCAGAATTTACCTCACCACCAACATGTAGTTTTTGGTTTGGCAAGTTTATTTAATAAACTTTGTGTGAAGAGGGAAAATAAGATATTAATAATTTAAGATCTGTACCTCTATCTGAAATATGGGGTTCATACAGACGGACGGACAGATTTACAGAAATAGTTATATATCTGCTTCTTACAAACATTCGCACAAACTTATTATACCTTGGTCACTTTGGGTATAAACATAAATATTGAAACTATTCATTTAATTTTAAGCCTTAAACAAATTACTATATATTTAAATTTGTGTTGTCACCATAACGCCATGATCATTTTTCTTCAGTTTAATTGCTACTTTAATGCTACGATCTTTTGCTTTTTGTTATACATATGTGCTCTTTTTTCAAAATATTGTCATATAAACATTAATAAATACTAAATGTTTTATTGTGAACGTGAACCTACAGCACTGCGAAACAATTCTGATGTTAAAAGAGTAATTACAAGAATCTATGAAGACATTTTCTTTGAAAAGATCTAAGAAAAGCTTACATATGTAATGGAAACATTTTTTAGCTGTTTACCAAATAAATTTGTTTAAGAATGAGATATACTATAAAAAGTAAATATATCCTTTACCAAACGTTAAGCTATAACCGGAAAATTTAATATTTCGTGCACCCTCAATTAATAGGGAAACACAGTTTAATGGTTAATGTTAAAAAATCGTTGCATATGTTATATATATAAAAATAAAACAAAAAAAAAAAAATTAGTTTAACTAAAGATCGAAAAAAATCAACCCACCTTGAAATTACATATTAGTTATAAACTTGTTTAAAATAAAGTAATAAAATTATATATTATTAAATAATTAAGAATATATTATATTACATACATATATACATATGTATTTCGTTTATAGCTGCAAAAATAAACATTTTAAACCACATTTTTGTACAAATAAGGTAAATTTGGAAATTTTTCTCAAGCATTTAAAGTTTCTAAATATGTGTGAGAGTTTTTATGTAGGAGTTTTTATGTAGGTATATACCTATATATATTTGTATGTCTGTTATAGACATATACACGTTCCAACTACTCACCGTGAAAATTGGTGTGCATATGCTTTTAGGAACAGAGAAGGTTTTGCCGGTATAAAAAAAACCCTCGCCCCATTTATTAATCGCGATTTTAGTATTTTTGTATGCACATTTTATAACTCGAGAACGGCTGGACCGATTTTAATGATCTTTGATTTGTTGAATTCATCTCCGACCCGAATAGCAGAACTATTAAAATATAGGAACAATTCACGGAAAATAAAATTATATTAAAATTAATAATAAAATTAATATAGGAGTTCTTTATTCGTTCTTTCGCATTAAGGAAATATATATGTAAATATTATTTCTCAATGAAAAATTACCTTGAGCCAGCTAAAATTCTCATATACATCGCCAATAAATGATATATTTAGGTAACTGTGTATATGCGACAACTTTTAAGACGTGGACAAATGTAGGGAGAATTCAAAGTCTTTAAATCTTATAAAAAAAAATATTTTCGTAAGCATTATCAATTTTGCATATTTTTGTGGTTATTTCATCTTAATGTGTGAATTTGTCTTAAAAGTGTAGGGAGTAGCAAATGTTCTATCAGTAATTAATTGGTATGATGTTTATAGAATGCTATTAATCCAGTTTACTACAACTATTTATTCTGAAACTACAACTCCTACTACAACTACTTCTACGTTCAACAACAACTTCTATGTACTACAACTACAACTCCTACTCATACATTTTTAATTCAATTAATACTGATGGTATATAAGTTTAATAACTTTAAATCTAATTATTGTATAGTTGATTTCTAATTTGGCCGTCTTCATTTACTATAGCATTACTTACTACTTACTTACTTACGTGGCTCTACGGACGTCTATCTGTCACGGCCACATGTAGGAATGCACACCATTCGGTGTAGTTTAGTTCGCGCTAGCGAAAGTCGCTAGCAATCCGGAGCTTCTTCAGCTGATCTTGCCGTCCTCTCTGACGGCGTCCACCAATTAAGTTCAGGTTTCCGTCGTAATCCTTTGGTGCTGGAGCTTCGGGGTTCATCCGGATGATGTGACCAGACCTAAGCTCGACGCCAACTCTAAGGGGACCAAAAATCCTACGAAGAGTCTTTCTCGCGTTGATGTCAGGTCCTTGCTTCTGCGCCAAATAGCAGGACAGGGATTAAGAGTGTCATAGATTTTAATCTTCGTTCTTCGAAAGAGGGTTCTACTTCTAATTAGTGTAATCTACTCGTGTACTTTATTGTTTGATCATAACACTAATTCTTAAGCTATGGACTCTACGCGCCGTAGCTACAAAATATGTTTATACGAACTCAAGTGTTCCTGTTTATTCGTTAAAATATACATATTACTATTTTATTTATTTTTTTTTTTTCATAAATTTATTTGTTACATTTTTTTCTTACAGTCGGAGGGGTCACAGAAATCTCTAGACAAAAATCCGTCTGGTGATTTGAATTTCTCTAAAAAATTCCATAGCGGTCACAGAAATTTTCGAGATTTCATAGAAAACAGTTTTTAGTGTTTCGTGGTCGGTTTTCAGCAAATAAATACACATTTTTATAAATTTAAATTAAATAATAAATTGTGCTAAATGATTAAATCATAAGACACAGTTGCGAAGAAAGTACATTTAACTAGCACATAAACAAAATTTTACCTTATGATTTGAAGAGTTTATATATGCAATTAACAATTTCACCAAGCAAATGCTGGAGATTTCAAACGGTCTAAAAGAGATTTCTGTGACACCTACGAAATTTCTTTAGGTCGGAACTGGGATGAAAGAGGCTGGAGATTTCAAACAGTCTAAAAAATATTTCTGTGACATCTACGAAATTGATTTAGGTCAGAATTGGGGTGAACGAGATTTCTGTGACACCTCTGAAAGTGTGTTATTTTGATTATATTTTTTTAAAACTATTGTGATTATTATTATTCTTTTCATTTATGAATATTTTTCCTTTTTTTATTATTTTTAGGATCATTTTCATTTCTTTTATTATTTCAATCCTTTTATTACATTTTTATATTTTTATTTGAAAATTTCATTGAATAACTGTCTCAATTCATCCTTTTTTTATATTTATTATTATGTTATTATTTCTTTATTCTGTCCATTTGTACTGTCCATTGTTTTGTATTGTCCGTTATATTACAGTGGTTTTTGTCATTTATACCCACTACTCTATATGGTCCGTTGTACCTATTTTCTAACTTATGGCTAGCCGGCTTGTTTATATATACTATTAATACTATGTTTATTTTACTAATATTTCTATCGTATAATTTTTTATTTCTATTCTTATTTTTATCTATTAAATATTTAGCCCGATTTAGCTGTTTGTAACATTAATTTAACTTCTTTAACGTAGTCATCAATGTTATACATTTGATCTTGTTTTAAGAGGTTATAGATATTTGGAATCTTACCAAATATTAATTCGTAAGGACAGTAGTTATGCACTGTCGAAGGTGTTGTATTGTAGCAGTAAGTGTATTACTTTAACCACAGATCCCAATCGTCTCGTTCATTTGAAATGTAGTTTCTTACATATTACTTAGTACTGGTACTGTGACCAAATAGTTTGTTAATTCGCATATAATTGTAAAAACATATTCATTACCATACTCTGTTTTTGGTAATGGTCCAATAGTGTCTGTCGGAGGAGTTCAATCAATTTATAAGTTAGAACTAAGTTATGTTAAATGATTATTGAATTATATTTATCTCATTATAAAACTCATTGTCATTGCACATCTCTAACTTCATATTTGCTTCGTACTCTTAAAGATAGTGAGAGATTAATACTTTGTTGTTGTTCTAACATTGCACTCATAGGCTAAGCATAATTATTGTAACAGTTAAAATTTTAGTTGGAAAATAGAAGTGAATTAAAGCAGACCGGCATCATTTCTATTTTTATGCACTCAGACAAGCTGAGCCAAACATTTGGCGACATGAAAAATAAATTAAATATTTCGTGTAAAAACGCAACTACCTTGGCCACGGGATTCTTAGATAGTCTGGAAAAGTAGCTGCATTATCAACAAAAATAAGCATCAGCTATATACATACATAGATGTTTGACGTCGTTGTTGTGCCCTTTCAGCAACAGCTCGTCTGCGAGATACTGCTGCTTCAACGGTTTCTGTCGCTCTTTGGGACGAATTGTATGTCGCTCGCTGAAGACGCCGAACTTGAGACTGTTCTGGTGTCTCAGCAGCCCGTTGAGATGCAAGATATTCAGCATGCTGTTGACGTCGGACTTGGGACTGTTTTGGTGTCTCATAAGCTCGTTGGGATGTCATATATTGAGCGTTCGGTTAACGTCGGATATGGTTCTGAGATTGTTCTGATGTCTCAGCAGCCCGTTGAGATGGTAGCTATTCAGCAAACTGCGTAGAGCTGACACTGGGAAAAACATGGCGTGCCCAAATGTATTCCTGCTACCTTTAAGGTTTGATCCTGTGATTTGTTGACAGTCATTGAATGCCGTCATGGAGTACTGGAATCGTACTACAATTTGTGCTTTGAAACTAAACTACGCATCGACCGCATTGAACCTGAGAATACCAGTCGCTATGATATCGACGAACTATTTATTTCTACCAAAACAAAAATTAAACAGTCTCTAGGAGACAAACGTCGTGCAAGCACAAATGAAAGCTCTTCACTGTGGCCAACTCCAAAATCTATTAGTACAAGTGCTTCATTGCTTCATTGCTTCATTCAATGTTCTGGTCCATAAGAACCAATCATTATGTGATACCGAAAAATTTAGTTTGCTACGACAATGTCTACGTGGACATGCACCGATGAAAACTCTCGCAAGGCCAAGGCAAGGCTAGCTGAACTTTACTATTATGATTGCTTGATTTGTCTTGATCATTTCGACGTACCCATGATGTCAAAGGTGTCGCAGTCATCTCGTCGATCTGTTGTAGATAAAATATCAGCAGTATATAGCGCTATTAAAACAATAGGTACTCATGAAGAAATATGCGACGAGTTAATCATTCATAGCTTGATGAATAAAGTAGATCAGGAAAAAAAGTTTCACTGGGAACAATCACTCAATTCTAAATCTTTGCCTAAATGGGAAAAATGCAACGAGTTTCTCGATCGGCGGGCTCAACACCTCAACACCACAACAATAAATCAGCAACAGTTCATTCATAATAGAATATGTGACTTTTGCAGCCAACCTGATCATTTAATTTACGCTTGCACAAAGTTTTCAGATTTATCTGTTCCAGAGCAGTGTAGCAAGGCAAGAGATTTAAGTCTATGTACAAATTACCTCAGTAAAGGTCATATACAATCAAATTGCAAATCGAGGTTTTCTTGTAAGGTATGCAAAAAAAGACACCACAGTTTACTACATCTTACACACTATACTAATTCATGCGCTCCTGAATCACAAACCGTATGCGCTTCTATACAAACAAATTCTCAAGCATATTCACAGGTCATACTCGCAACCGCATTAATTCTCATTCGGGATGGCGCTGGTGAATATCATTTAGCTAGATCATTACTTGATAACTTCTCCCAAGTTAACTTCATCAGAGATTATTCAGTATGCTACTCAAACTAAAATACGTTCGTGTGTTAATGAATTTGAAATAGCTCTCGAATTTCTCATCACACCTACTGTCTCAAACTACACGCCCGACAAAAGTTTGTTCTACAAAATGGAACATTCCGCACAACATTGCACTGGTAGATCCACATTTTAATTGCTCACAGAAGGTTGACGTAGTAATCGGTGGTGAACTGTTTTTCGAGCTGCTATCAGTTGGTCAAATTAATCTTGGTGATGGTTTGCCTATGTTTCAGATATCCATTCTGGGGTGGTTGATAGTTTGGCTGCACTTCTTTCAATAGTCCAAGGCTCATACAATACAACACTTTCTGCAACACTGTTATTGACGATTCATAGGCCAGATTGGTGGAACGGTTTTGGCAAATAGAAGAGGTTCAAAGCAAGGCCCAGAAATTTACTACAGAGCAACAGCTGTGCGAAGAGTTCTACTTAAAAACTGTGGAAACTGAACCTGATGAGAATTCCATTTAAGGACAGTCTGGATAAATTGGGTTCATCTTGAAAGGAGATTATCCAAGAACGAATCACTTCGATCTCACTATGTATCCTTTATGCGGGAGTATGAATCGCTCGGCCGTCTGGGACCGATTAACAATTTTAACTTTTCTCAACCTCACTATTTTATTCCACACCATTGTGTGTTGAAGCCATCTTCAACTACAACCAATCTAAGGGTCGTTTTTGATGCGTCATGCAAAACGGACTCTCAATGATTTGACAATGGTGGGACCAACAATACAAAATGAACTGCTTATACTGTTGCACAACTTTCGCATACATTCGTATTGTCTAACCGGTGACATAACGAAAATGTACAGGCAGGTGGTTGTACACCCTGCGGACCGTCGATCAACTTATATTATGGTGAGAGACATCAACCAATCAATCAAGACACACGCGCTTAACACCGTGACCTACGGAACATCTGCAGCTCCATTTTTGGCTGTACGCAGTTTGCATTTGGCAGCAGAAAAATGGAACAACATTTTTCCTATACGAACCCGTGTCATAATGTATCATTTCTACGTGGACGACTTGTTGAGTGGTGCAGAATCACTTCCAGAGCTTCTTCAGATCATGGAAGATATAACAAAAATCCTAAATAGATCTGGGTTTGAAATAACGAAATGGAGATGAAATCATCAACTTCTTCAATCAAAGCATCTTGACCCAACAATATTAATCATATGGAATCAAACAACTGATGAGTTTTGCTTTTCACACGAACATAAACCGCAGACTGAGAAGTGTAGTAAATGGTTTTTACTTTCTCAGTCATCGTCTCTCTTCGTCACAATGGGCTTTCTGCGTCCACTAATAATTCGTGCGAAAATGATGCTCCAAGTGATGTGATACCTCAAATTGGAACTGGACGAGTCCGTTCCACAATTAATATTTACGAAATGGCCGAGGTTTATTACATATCTGCAACGCTTACATATGGTAAAAATACCGAGACATATGTTTTATCCAATAAGAACAAAGATTGAGTTGCACGGCTTTTGCGACGCATCTATACGAGCATATGGATGTGTGCTTTATGCACGTAGTATTACACAAGCTGGAGACATAAAAAATTGTATAGTCGTCGCACAGTCTAGGGTAGCTCCTCTCAAAGTAAAAACTTTACCTCGTCTTGAGTTGTGCACACTTGTTTTCTAAAATGTGATATTCAGTGGTTCTACTGTACAGGAATTGACATCATCATTCTGGATACACGGGCCAGCATTTCTCCAACAATCTGCAGAGAAGTGCCCTTCTTACACTCAGTGGAACACCAGTTGAATCCGCAACCGAAATCAAGAAGATTGGTTTGTCATGAGCACACTAATCCACTGTTTGATGTGGTTTACAACAAATTATTGCGTATATTTAGTTACGTGACTCGCATCATTTATATTAAATGTAAAAATGTACACTCAAATTCAACTTTTCTTTCATTACAGGAATTGTCAGCAGCCATGCATCTAATTGTATCTCTCGTTCTGAGCCTCTAAACTCTTTAGCGCCATTCATTGACAATTGGCCAATCACTATACTAAGTGTTGGACCCAATGTTATTGCCAAAGAAAGATCATACTGTTACAATTCTCATACAGCACTACCACAGTGTTAACTTGAGTGACTATCCTTCGTGACCAATTTAGGATCATCAATGCACGAGAGATGGCATCAAATGTGGTCAATAGCTGCTTACATTGCATCAAGTATCGTCCTAAACTACTACAGTAAGTCAAGGGATATTCGCCTAAGCATCGTGTAACTGCAGCTCGTCTATTCCAACGCTGTGGAGTAGATTTTCCTGGTTGTAGAATTCTCACCTATCTCAACAAGCGCGGTAATGTGCCATACAAGTCATACATAGCCGTGTTTGTATACATACTTTGTTACAAAAACAGTACACTTGGAGGCCGTAACAGATATCTCCAGTAACAAATAATTGGTCGACCAGGTCGAATTGCCTGAATTGCGATAATGCAACTAATTTTGTAGGAGCATGCACCCAACTACAAAACCACACTCTCGATTGACATACGAGGAGTTATCTACAGTTTTGTTTGATATTGAAGTTGTGATGAACTCTAGGCCGTTGAATCAACTGTCAACAAATCCAAATGACTTTTCAGCGCTCACTCCAGTCCACTTTTTAATTGGTACGTCGATGAAGGCCATACCTGAACCAATCAGGTTAGATACTGCCATAACATATTTGCAACGGCGAATCGACAAACTCAAGGGTCATTTCTGGCGAAGATGGCAGTCTGAATATCTACAAGAGTTTCGAAATCGTACAAAATGGAAGTTGCCTAAAAAGGAATTATCCATTGGTGACATGGTTTTAATTCATAAAGATAACGCTGCACCCATGGATTGGCTTATGGGCAAGATCGAACGCGTCATCAGAGGAGCAGATGGTCACATCCGTGTAACTGAAGTGCGATCACTGAAGGGTACTTACAAAAGGCCTATAGTTAAACTAGCACTGCTTCCTGTATATTGAAGGTGTCTCTTCAAGGCGGCCGGAATGTTCGCACACGATCAATAATTTTGTAGTTTAAACTTTTGAATTTAAATATTAATTTTTGTACATTTATTTTTTGTGCATATGCAGACAATATATTGTAAATTTTTGAAATGTTATCAATACATCAAAGTACAAACTAGAGTTATTTTTCTGCAACGTCCGCATACCCGCACCCCGTTCTCACCAACCGCGCTTAACATACATAAATGCAAGTATATTATCTTTTTGCTTGCTGGTGACCCCCGCTATTTGCCTCATTTTGGCTAGCGCGTAAAATAACGCGCAAACAAATTCTATTATTTTAATTTAATATTTTTTCCCCTAACAAATAATCAAATGCCGACTATTTAAATAATTTAATAAACATTTAAAGAAAAATGAAATATATTTGTTGTATGAGTAGTTAACCACAAAAAAAAAATTCCAAATAACTAATATCTTCATAAATTATAGCCTAATTATTATAGCCTATATTATTGTCAGGTTTCATTAAAATCCACTCAGTAGTTTTTGAATTAAAGTGTAACAAAAATCCACACATCCATACAAACTTTCTAATTTATAATATTACTTGGATTCATCATATCAACGTCGGCGCTGCTACATACATATCTATGCAGACAGTGGAATTTGGGCAACAACAATTCGTACATCGGAACAGTTACTCAAAACCGTAAGCTTGACTATCATTCTATTTTGCAAAAAAAAAAAAAACAGTATACATATTTTACATATGTATTAAAATACTAGCTGGAACCCGGCGCGTTTCTGCCTATTCACCAGCCTCTTCTTTCCTCGGCTAATCCTTCCCCCTGTCCATCCTTCCCATACACCTATACCCTACCACCCATTTAACTACCCATCTTCCCCTGCCCCCTTTCACTTCATCGCTTACAACCTATTACCCTGCATCCATTCCCCAGCACCATCCCCTACCACACCTTCTCACTGACCCCTTCGATCCCATTAACATGTATACAACATCCCATATATACCTCCCATTCCCCTGCCCCTCTTTACCCTTCCACCTCTTTCTCTTCCGGCTTTTTCCATTCCACCTCTTCCCCAACACTACCCTTTCCCATCCCCTTCCCTCTCCGATCCCATATACAACATTTCATCCCAATATCAATTTCTTTTTTGGGCCAAGATCACTCGCGGGCATTCACAGTGGGTCGAATCTAAACCATTCTCGAATCCCCATGAACACACAGAAAAAAGAAGTTCAGTCACGTATACACGTACAAAAGTTTTTAATAAAGGGTGTCTCAGGATTTGAGCCGTATTTGATTTTTAAATAAAAACCGTGGAAAAAACATGGCGTGCCCAAATGTATTCCTGCTACCTTTAAAGTTTGACCCTATGATTTGTTGATGTCATTGAAAATTCAACTTTTAATGGGAACTGCAGGCGCTTAAAATTAAATGGTAAGTTATTAGGTATGATTGGGATGCGTGGTATAAGCACATTGTCTCCTTTAGCTTCGCCAGTTAAGATTGTGACCTTCACAATATTCCTTCCAAGTTCGGTGACTCGTAACCGTGTTGTAGTGAGAACTCACCAATTAAATTTAAATAATTTTAAATACACTTAAGCACAAACCTACACAATCGCATTTTTATGCACACATATATAAAATTGTCACATCTAGGACAGATATTTTAGCATTTCAAGATTGGATAGATGCGAAACTAAATACTAATATATCTCTCAAAACTGGTTTAGAAGTGGATACGGCTGTGGAATCATTTACAAACATTATACATGAAGCAGGTCTGTTGTGTACTGCACCATCCAAAAGTTCTATAGCGAATACTGTTTTTATATCAGCTGAGCTTAGGAACCTTATAAATAATAAGCGAAAGCTTCGGAAAAATTGGCAAACCAGTAGATGTCCAGCAGATAAAATTAGGTACAATACAGCATCATTCCAACTTAAAAAACGCTTGCACGAAGTAAGAAATGAAGCAACTGCAGAGTTTTTCAAAAGTCTGGATCCTAACACGAAAGACTATGAATACAGCCTTTGGAGAGCTACCAAATATTTAAAACGACATGCAAAACGAAATGTTGCTATACGTAATCATAATGGATAATGGTGTAAAACCGCCAAAGCTAAGGCATTGAGGCATTTGCACAACATTTACATTCAACATTTCAACCAAATTCAAATCTTGCGCCTGAAGATACTGAAATAATAGAGTTTCTGGATGTGCATGCTAATTCGTAGAATTACTGTGTCTGAAATCAAAGAAGAATTCGCAAAACTGAATCAAAAAAGGTCACCAGGCTATGATAAAATAGACGGAAGAGTTACGAAAATGCTCTCTCAAAAGTGTATTAAATTTTTAGCACTAATTTACAATGCGATTTTGAGGCTGGATCACTTTCCTACACAATATAAATGTGCGGAGGTGATAATGATTCCAAAACCAAACAAACCTGGAAATATTCTCTCGTCCTACCGTCCTATTAGCTTGCTGGTGACATTCTCCAAAGTATTCGAAAGAATACTTATGAGTAGATTGTTACCAATTTTGGGTGAATACAATATAATACCGGAACATCAGTTTGGGTTTAGGAGAGTTCATGGGACTCCAGAGCTATGTCATCGTATAGTGGATATAATTGCAAGTGGATTCGAGAAGAAACTGTATTCTGCGGCAGTATTTCTTGATATACAACAAGCATTTGACCGAGTCTGGCATCCAGGCATGTTATATAAAATGAAAAAAACTACTTCCTGCTCCATTTTTCTCTTATTGAAATTGTATCTAAGCAATCGACACTTTTATGTTCAAATGGAAGGAAAAACATCGAAACTATATCTATATATATCCATGCTGGTGTCCCACAGGGCAGTGTTCTGGGACCTGTCCTTTACACAATATTCACTGCCGATCTTCCTGTTGACAGTGATGTTCAAGTAGCCTTTTATGCTGATGATACAGCTATAATTGCATCTAAAGACACTGCGGCAGAAGTATCTCAAGATATTCAAAATGAAATAGTTGAAATAGAGCGATGGATTAAGAAATGGAAAATAAAGGTTAATACTGAGAAGTCGAAACATGTCACATTTGCTCTGAGAAGAGGAGATTGTCCGTCAGTATTTTTTAATAATTCACAAATTCCTCATAGTGATTCCGCAAATTATCTTGGACTCGATATAAATCGGAGAGTAACTTGGAAAAGTCATATTAAAGGCAAGACAAAGGAACTCAACATAAAAACAAAAAAAATATATTGGCTGCTTGGGAGAAAATCGCAGCTTAGTTTGGAGAACAAAGTTCGGCTTTACAAGGCTATTTTAAAGCCTGTGTGGACATATGCTATCCAATTATGGGGAACTGCAAGCCAATCAAATATTAAAATTCTTCAACGATATCAGTCCAAAACGCTTAGACTTATTGTTGACGCCCCCTGGTTTATGGCTAATGACCAAATTCACAAAGATTTAAATATTCCATACATTAAAGATGAAATACGTAGAATAAGCATAAAGTATGTTGAGAAACTACATGATCATTTAAATGTTTTGGCAATAGGCCTAGTAGATAATAGCGATACAACTCGAAGACTTAGATTTACCTTTTAGAGATTTACCTTTTAGAGATTAAATTTTGTATATATTGTAAATAAACTCTTAATTATAGAATTTTTAATATAATAGCTGTTCTCCCTGGAGTACAGCTCTTTCTGTCATATTATGAACTTTCAACCAATTTACTTATTTTTTATTGATAGATTGTAAATTAATAATAATAAAAAAAAAAACTTCTGTGAACTTGCTCTGGAGTTCCATGCCTTCGTCGAAACCCGAATTGATGGTCGGGGAGAATATCGCTATCTAGTCTCGGTAGTACGCTACGAAGAAATATTCTTTCGAGAGTACCGCCAGCAGACTGATAGGGCGATAGGATGATAATTCGTTCACAGGTTTTCCAGGCTTTGGAATTACAATTACCTCTGCGCACTTCCACTGGCTAGGGAAGTGGCCAAGCCTGAAGCATACGTTAAATATTTCCACTATTAGTTGTAGACAATTATCGGGAAGTGCTTTGATTGTTGCTATGTCGATACCGTCGTATCCAGAAAACTTTTTCAGAAGTTTTATTTCATTTGTAAGCTCTTCCAAACTGGCTGCAGTTATCGGAACATTGTCATAGCAAGGTGCTTTGACCACTCTTTCTACCTCTGCTTCGTGTGCACTACTGCGAATCGCGAATGGTGTAAATTGTTCCTGAAGTTGTGCAGCGAATGTGTCAGCTTTTTCTTGATTGCTGTGACAGCAATCCCCATACGAGTTTTAATGGGAATTAAACGTTGAGCTTGACGTTTTAAATATTTTGTAGCTCTCCATAAATCGCATTCAGGTCCATTAGGCTCAGTATTAATCAGGAAGTCTTCAATCGCATCGTTTTTCAAGTCAATCAGTCACTTTTTTAATTTTTTTGAAACTCTGTTTAATGCGTTGTTATCTGCCGGGTAGTGAAATTGTTGCCAGATACGTCGAAGCATTTTTTTCTCATTAACAAGCTCACGAATTTCTCTAGAATATATCGAGTAGTTGCGGTATAAAGATGGTTTGTTTGATATTTTTAAAGGAGTTGCGATGTCTGCTGCTTCATGAATTTTCCGGCATAACCATTCAACCGTATCGTCAACATCTCTTACGGAATTCATTTCTATATTAGGGTCTACTTGACCATCTAACCAGCATCGGAATAGAGACAAGTCTGAGTTCTTGCTGAGAAGATTTCTTCTGACAGTATCAAGATCGACTGGAACATTGATTTCGATGACAATTGCAGAGTGGTCGGAAAATAACTCGTGGAAGTCTTTAATTGTTATCCTTCGTCTATCGATTCCACGGCAGATGGCGACATGTAGAATATCCAGGTGACGATTTGGGTCAGTCGGCCAGTAGGTAGGACTTCCTGAAGTTAGGACTGAATAATTATTTGAATGAATGCACTTCAGTAGTTCGAGTCCTTTCGGGTTGTCGGTTCTAGCTCCCCACCAGTGATTATTCGCGTTTAGATCACCACCAATAAGAAAGCAGTTTCCCAGTGAATCAAATATAGTTTGAAACATGCTTTGAGTGACTTGATACCGAGGAGGAAAGTACGCAGCCGCTATTTTAAAGCTACCAGTAGCTACATTTAGTTCTACGGTGCTTACTTGAGCCCAGAGATGTGATGTGGATCTACATACAGAAAATTTAATGTTGTCTCGGATAATGATAGCACTTCCACCGCGGTCAGTAAAATGAGAGCGGTCAGTAAAATGAGGCTCCGAAAGTAGAACAATGTGAACGTTGTGAGATATGTTCGAGCTCGAACTTTTGTTGGCTGGCGCCGTTAGCGTTCCATAAGACAATTTTAAGGTTTGGATGCATGGTTACCGATAAGTGACGTGACAAGATTCACTAACGAGCAGATTTGTTCTGACATTCTGTCAAACCTCTCCATCTGCTTTTCCATCAGTTGTACCAGTTTATCAAATTTTGTATCAGTACTTTGCTGGTGGTTAAATTGATCGCATATTCTGTTTGTCTTATTACGATTTCCAGATTTATCTCTGACAATGTCAGCGTAACTTACTCCAGGTAACACCGGCGAGCTAGGAATGACCGCACAATGATCGGTATGTATTAGCTCAGTGCGAGCTGCTGTTTGATCTGCTGGTTTTGGGAGATTTTGACCAATATGCGGATGAGCTCTTCGTAATGCTGCTTGATAAACATTACAGCCCTTATACGAAGCCGTGTGGAACTCACCACAGTTAACGCAAGTTGCTGGAGCTGTCTTCTCTTTTGTGCACACATCAGAACTATGGTTCAACGCACACTTTACACACCGGAAAGCTTTACTGCAGTACCGTTTTGTATGTCCGAATTCTTGGCATCTGTGACACTGCACTAAATCGTCAAATTTTTTGGCTGGTTCAATCTTCACAAATATTTTAGTTCATAAATTTTCTTATTATTCACGCTGGGCTCGAGATCAACGAAAAACATCGATAATGGCTGTTTCGTTTGGCGGCTTCGTGCATTAATTACTTGCCTAACGCTTTGGTTTTTACCTATCAGTTCTTCTTTGATATAGTCGGTAGAGGTGGAATAGTGAAGCGGCTTGATGACCACCCTGAACGCTCTCTCTTGTTTTAATTGATAGGTGTGATAAATGGTTTTTTTGTCATCGAGTAGGCGAACCGTAGCACGATAATTAGTGCTGTTGTTTATCATAACTCGAATATCACCTTCGCAATTAACCTTGTACGAATAAGTCCCGACTCCAATACATTCGTTGAATTGATTCATCATACGCTGGATATTATTCACTCCTGGTATAAGTAGCGGAGGGTGTCTTGGTTCATTAACTTCTTCGGGTGCTAAGTCCATAGTAACTGGCTCTTCAGGCTGTGATAATGCTGCGAACTGATTAGAGGCTAACAGATTCGCTGCAGACTCAGTATGATCGCCTTTTCAACGTAAGCTTCCCGTAATCTGAATGCACTGTTTGCCATTCGCCTTCGTCGGCCACCTCGACGCCTTCGCCTTCCATGGATGCGCGTTCAGTGCTTTGTGTCGGGGAGGCGGTCGAAAAATGTTGGTACAACCAAACGTTAATACAGAAAACCTGTACGCGACATTTATGTAGTTGCTTTTCTTAGATTTTTTAATATTTTTATTTTACTTATTTTTCATTTTACTTATTTTTTTTTTCTTTTTATTTCAAATCGATTTAAAGCACGTCAGAATTTAACGAGTGTCGTAAAAATCCTGACCATTGAAAATAAATACGTTAGGGGTCTGTGGTGCGTTTTTACTCTAAAGTGTTTGCCATGAATATATGGTCGAAAATGTATAATTGCCCAATGAATTGTTGCCAATTCCTGTTCTGTAGTGCTTTTATTACTTTCACCTTTTGTATATGACGTGATGCATATGCTATTGGAAGTTGGAGTCCATTGTGATTTTAAGTTAAAACCGCTCCACATGCTTGTTTACTTGCAGCAGTTATTATACAGAATTCTTTGCGAAAATCAGGGTACTGCAATAGAGTGGGTTCAATGAGTTTATCTTTTAAATATTGGAATGCGTTTTGGCATTCAGTTGTCCACTCATAAGGAACATTCTTTTTACATAATCTAGTTATGTGCCGTGAATAATCGGCGAAGTTTTTAATAAAACGTCTGTAATAATTGCAAAATGCAACAAATCGTCTAGCGCTGTCCGCATCATGCGGGACTGGATAGTTCTTGATAACGTCATATTTCTTGTCGTCTGGCAAGATTCCTTTATCTGTGCATTTATGACCAAGGAAAGTCACTTCATGCATAAAGAATGAACATTTTTGTGGATGCAATTTCAGGTTGTGTTTCCTACATATCTCAAAAACGTCTGTTAAGTTTTTAAGCATATGTTTCTCGGAACAACCAACGACTATCAAATCATCCATATAAAGGAATGCTTGAGAAGATTCAAGTCCAGAGAATGCAATTGTCATCATTCTTTGAAATGAATTTGGCGCTATTTTTAAACCAAATGGTAGTCGCGTGAAGCGATATGAGCCATTGCTCGTTGAAAAAGACGTTATGTTCCTTGAACTTTCTTCGAGTTCGATTTGATGAAAACCTGACATTAAGTCAAGGCATGACAAATATACCTAGTTGATCCAACATATCATGAATTCTAGGGAGTGGAAATTTGTCAGACAGTAGTTTTTTGTTGATTTGACGATAGTCAATTACTAACCGCCATTTCAAGTAGAAGTGGGCTGTTGTACTCGGACACAGATGGTTCGACTATATCGTCGGAGATCAATTTTCCAACATGTTTTTGGATTTCTTCAACTTGGCTATGCGGGCTTCGATAATTTTATATATATATATTGGTT
>JAWNNQ010001398.1:27500-62721 GCA_035044765.1 Leucophenga montana | reverse complement strand
GGGGGAAAAAATCTACGAATTCACTAATTGACTTGCAAGCGCCCAACGTAGGCTACACCCACGGAATGCATGCTCTACCACTTAGACGCCGGGCTAAACTTTTATATCTTTCGCATGAAAGATGCCTAAGTTGCGTCCCTGAATGTTTTCCCTTAACTGAGATTGCTGCGACGCCGGATTATAAACAGGAGGACTTTCGGATCCGACAAAGTCAGCTGCCCTACGGTTCTCAACACGACAGTGGGTATCTCTAACAGAGTTTCGCCCAGTGTAGGAGGGATCTCTACGAGGTTGCCCCCTAGCAGAAGTGTAAATAGGCTGAACATTGACTCGGCGGTTGTTAAAGTCTCTTTGAAATTGTTGAGATCTACGCGGATGGTCTGACAGAGAGCTGGTGCTATCACGGGGAGGTAAGACTTCAGCGCTAACACTTGGACGCTGGGCCAAATCTGTGGAAGGAATTTGAGGCCTAACTAAGTCATTTATAGACTTCATTAGTTCCTGTATTCCTAACTTCACTACTTGTTGAACCTCAGATCGAATTCCGGCCATCAAAGTCGCACGCTATGTCTCCATTGCCTGTGATAGAGCCACATTAACAGCAGATGATATTTCGGATTGAAGAGGCATTACTCCCGAAGCGTGATCTGTAGTTGGGCAATTCACAGCCTCATCTGTCCTACCTTCACATGATGTAGGAGGGAACTGAAATTCGGCTGCGTTGTCAGACAACCGGTTTGGAATTGCGCCTTGCTGTTGAATCTTATCTAATGACTCTAGTTGATCCCCTACCGACTCATGTCTAAACAAGTATGCTTCACCTATTTTATTACGAGTTTTGTCACGAAATATTGGCATGATTGATTTTGAGCGGGTAAAATATGTATATACGATGCGTTTCAAAGCAACCGCTGCAGCTCGATCTAAAACTCATTTTTTTTTAACTTTTCAGCGTTGTTCATTAATGCTACCAAAGAAGAAAAAAAAATTAATTAAGTAACTAGCTAAATTAATAAATAATTAAATATATAGATAGATAAATAAACAAATAAATAAATAAAAAATAAACTCAAAATTAAATGAACGCGAAAATAAATAAACACGTAACCAGATAATTTAATAAACAAAAGCATACATAAAATCAACAGGGCTTCTACAAACAAAGCTATGACGACTACTGACAATTACGACGCCTCCATGCATCAGTCATCTGCGGCAGATTTAAAAAAACTAATTTAAATCGTGGCAAGGTGGAATCGCTGGTCCATAATGAAGTGTAATGAAGTGTAAAGCTGCGATACATACACTACTGAGCTAGAGACGACTATGCAACAGTGAAGCTTCAGGACATAGTATGGTCTCTGCTCGACATACAACACTGTCACTTATACACAAACGGCAGGGACATGCCATAAAAGAGAAAAACAAAAAAATATAATTTACTAACACAAAAAGGAACGCTACATTTACACTGAACTCGGATAAAATATTGAAAGACATTTCTTGGTGCAATTAGCAAGCATCATTCTACTCGGCTAAGCCACCAAAGACGTGTTTTCCAAATTTCATCGAGCATTTATCGTCTTTAAATAAATTGTTTGCCATTATTCAGGTTGGTTACCATATCGCTATGGTAACCCGCCGGATTAATTTTTAATTGGGCGCAATATTGGTACGGAACCCTGATCGATCGTACGACATGGACTTTGCTACGGCTAGCAGCGGCTCAGGGTAGGGTTGTTGACCAAGTCCATGTCGTCGAGGGCCAAACACTAAAATTTGTTTACATCAAACAAATCAACGACAATTCAAATAAAAAAAAAAAACGAATATTTACGACAAACGACAACAACATATTGGATCCGAGTGTAGTGATCCTTTAGAGAGGTGCCTTCCCAACCTTGAGCAAGTGCCTCCTTACTGCACTGCTCCCTAGTCTTCAATTTATTTCATTAATATTCTTTTTACATTAAGCTAAGTTGCCATTCTAGCTTGAAACCGACATTATTGTATTTTCTTAGCCATTAAATTTTAATCATATATAAAAAAAATATTAACCTTATGAACAAAAAAATTTATGATTTACAGCATGTCTAATAAAAAAAAAATGTTCCAATTATTTAAAACGATTTTTATACGTTTTATATAATTGGAACATTGGCGGATTCATTCTTGTGTGTAGTCCTTAATTTAATTGTTTGTGTATTTATTCAGTTCAATTTTAAGTTATTTATATTTATTTGTAGTTAAATTTTAGAGCATAAGCCAACTTTTTTCTGTGTAAGTGGGCGTATAAGCGTAGCTATTTTTTTTTTATTTATTAGTTACTCCACTAGGATTAGGTGACCCCCTAACGAAGAGAGACAGGCCCATTAAAATTTATTGTGAAAAAAAATTATTATTTTTGAAGTGGTATAGCCGTTTATGTGCCCAAATTTTTTGTTCATAGAGTTACTATTTTTTTTTATATATGATTAAAATTTAATGGTTAAGAAAATACCATAATGTCGGTTTAATTCGGGGCGACTACATCGAGCTAGAATTGCGACTTAGCGTAATATAAAAAGAATATTAATTAAATAAATTGATGACTTGGGAGCAGTGTAGTAAGGAGGCACTTGCTCAAGGTTGTGAGGGCACCTCTCCAATGGATCGTTCCGTCCTGATCCAATATGTTGTTGTTGTTTGTGGTAAATGTTTTTTTTTTTTTTAATTTGAATTGTCGTTGTGTGTTTTGTTTGATGTAAACAAATTTTAGTGTGCGGCCCTCGACGTCATATACTTGGTCAACAACCCTAGCCTGAGCCGCTGCTAGCCGTGGCAAAGTCCATGTCGTTCGATTGATCAGGGTTCCGTAACACGTTATCACAAAGTTTTTCGTTTTCGAAACGAATCAAAACCGAACGATTTGAAATAACTTGTTCCTGTTTCCGAACGATTTGCTTTCGTTTTCAAACCAAAAGTTTCATTTCCAAAATGGAACAAAAAGAAAAAATTTATCAGCTGGTTGTGTTAAATAATATAACCAGAGTTGGCGATTGCTAATCATTGTACGATTGCTAATCATTGTAACACTATTTTACTTAGTATAAATAAATATGAACACGATCTGTCCTAATGAACAATTATGAAATTTTTGGAAAATAAAATTACATAAATTTAACACAAAGAAAAGAGACATATAAAAAAATTTATAAAATATAACAAAAAAGAAACACAAAATAAATAAAATAGTTTAAAGCTCTGTGCTTCTGAAGCAAACAGCCTGTGGGGGGGGAAGCGCTTCAGTCTTTTCATGTGGAGGCCGTTGTCTAGCAGATACACCACATAATAGTTGTCGTGAGATTTTTGGCGTATGCAGTGCTTATTGCTGAAACTTACAATTTTCTCCTTGACACGATAAAAACTGAGTATCTGACATAGTGTGGTGCCCCAACGAGTCTACGTAGGAGATTTGACTGAAACCATTGCAGGATATTCACATTAAAGTTGAAAACAGTGCCCCAGAGCTGTATGCCATATATTCATATCGCCTTTATTATTGTCTTGTACAACAGTATCTTGCTCTTCAAAATCAGCTGTAAACTTAAAATCAGCAGCTAGTTCATCTTGAAGAGTTGAAGATCCAACTGCTTTCGTTTTAGTTTTTTGTGGGGTTGCCAAGTAAGCCGTCTCTCTAATGTTAGGCAAATATACTTTTCTGAGGTGCTCATTGGGATTACATCGCCGTTGAGAAAAACTGGAGAGCAGCTGGTGCGTCTCATTGTAAATGTTACATGGGTTACATGGGTGGATTTATCTGCATTCACTCCAATATTCCATCTAATGAACTAAGTCTCTATTAGATGAAGTTGGTCCTGTAGAAGCAACCGGATCGCTATCCATTGCCAAAAGATCAGAATATACGTCCCTCACTTACAGGAGATCTGCAATAAAAAGCATGTATACAATAGGAGAGTACCTAACACTCTGCCCTGTGCAAGTTCAGCTCGGACGGATTTTAATTCAGATTACTTATCCTCGCAGCTAACGTAAAAAAACCTATTGTCAAGGTAGAACCTCAATTTGCAAAAGCCCTGGATGCCACACTCGGTCAAATGCTTGTCGAACACCCAGAAAGGTAGCTGAACAAAACAAAAGATTTTCTTGGGTATTAGGTATCTGTTGTATAATGTGATGACATTACTCTGGTGTCCCGTAGCGTCTTCTAAACCCAACTGGTGGTCTGGGATCATGTAACCTTCGTACAGCAGTGGCAGAACTCGGCCCAGAGATAATCTTTCGAAAAGTTTTGACAGTATTGTCAGCAACCTAATCGGACGTTAGGAACACACAATAGCTTGTGTTCAGGTTTACCAGGTTTGGCAATCATGATCTTGGCGCACTTCCATTGATGCCGTTATAGAACGCCGCTATATGCATGAGGACAATATTAGGCAAAGAACGAATGCCGTGCGCATCGATCTTGTCATAGCCTGCAGATTTTCTAGTTTTAAGATGATAAACCTCGAAGTTAGTTAGCTTCAGTTAGCATCTCTTCAGTTAGCATCGATTTAAGCTCCTTCGGTTCTTGATTTAGGACGGGGACAAAAGGTTTTGAAACCACATACTCCAAGCCTAGTGAATTGAAACCGAAAAGTGTATTCGTTTTGTAAGCGCCGGAAGTCATAACGAATCCGAATAAATCTTTCGGTTTTGGAAACCGGAACAGGGGTATATAAAATTTTCTCTTAGCGAGTTACTTAAAAATCAAATCAGACCTTTGAAGCAATTCAATTTTAAAAGTTACTCTGTTGAATTCCAAAAAAAAATAAAAAAAAAATCGGCTCCGGCGGAGCTGCAAAGGAATGGTTCAATAATCTATGACAAAAAAAAAAACCATCATAATGACACAAACTGGCAACTATTCGAGTAGCGGTGCTAGTAGCCATGTGCAGTTTATAAGAAAATGCAATAAAAATACACAGAAGAGTGCTTGGATATATATGTATAACGTCTTTCCCATTTCTCTATCATTGGATATTAGAAATTCGTAGAATACACAAGGTGCTTTTCAATTATAAATATCAATCATTTGCAATGAGCGTCCAGCTACCTGATGATAGGTACTGGCATATCTTGAAAATCGTGTATTAGCAAGCAATCGATTTTCCGTGTAAGCAAAAAAGTTGTTAATTATTCCTTCCTTCGACTTGAGGAAATATACATGTAAATATACATGTAAATATACATGTAAATACGGTTACCGAATCCGAATAATTTATTCGGAAACAGTTTCGTTAAAGTACCTCGTATTTTGCTTTCAGAAGAATTTCACGATTTGAACTTATCAGATCTTGAGCTTATGAATTTCATAGTGCCAATTCGATGTGAATTCAAATCACAAAAACTTTTGAAAGATTCAATTTTTAATTCAAGTCAAATTTTTTTCAATAGGAATGATTCTTTGTGTCTTGAAAAATATTAGTTTTTAATTTTAAAATGTAAATTAATCATTATTTTGCAGCATTGGTTCCCAGTTTCACACATTTTAAAAAATTAACAAGTTTCTATTTGTTTTTCAAACATTTGAAAACTTATACATTCATTCAATTAGCTAATATTTTGGTCATGAACAGTCGTGCACAAGAGAGCTCCATGGAGCTGCGAGCGTAAAAACTAGTGTAGCTACACATTTTTTTTGTTTTACGTCAAAAGAAAATTAATTATATCCAGCCTTGAAGGCAAACGGTATACCAAGTTTGTGCAAATGTATGTAACGGCAGAATGAGAAGTTGCAGACAGGTAGAGTATATTTATTCTTGTTTAGTCTATAGAAACGCTGCAAACATAGATAAACTTTACTTTAGCTTAGGCAGAATAATCTAAAGTTACCCGTTTGGCTTTTCTTTGCTTTCGACTTTTCCCAATAAATAGTCTTTTTAGCTTAGTTGTAAAGTTTTCTTACCGTTGTACAACATTCTTGCAGATGATACGATAATTCTACCAATTGTGTCACGGTTTTACTGATTCTCTTTTTGTGTGTGTTTTCTTGACGCGGTGTTAAAAATGCCTCTTTCGTATTCTGTTAGTTCTTTTTTAGTTTGCATTTCCTTGAAAACAATTTCAAAATTTTTACACAGTTCAACAACTACATTAAGCGTATTTAAATTAATATCAAGCAATCGATGGTGATCTTCTTTTTCATTTAAAACATTATTAATTTCGAACCAATTTTTTGTAATTGACTTGAACATAGTGTAGTTCGAATTCCAACGCGTTGGACATGGATTTTTAAATGACGTATTTAGCCTGAGCTGAAGATGTGCCTTTTTAAAATATTTAATTAATTTTTACTGGAAACTATGAGATTTGATAATTCAACAGTTTCGCGGTCTGTTACAAATTTTATATTTTGCATGTTTTGAATATCAAATTCGTTCTAAAGAGATAGTAATTTGTTTAAAATATTTTCGTGTGTACATCGCAAAACAATACTATTCATTTGAAGCTCCTTTTGTTAGAGCAGTGACACCTAAAAAGTTGCGTTGCACATAATTATCGGCCCACAAATCGAGCGTCGTGATTCACAATCTCTTTCAGCTCCGTACCAATTTCTTTTTTTTTTCTTCAGCTTCTCTTTGACATTTGCGTGCAATTGTTCTGCGATCCGGCATCATGTCATCGAGGTCAACAGCTTCTCCATATTTCTCCCCAATTTGAATAAAAAAATTTTACCATAGATCTGAATCTACAGCAACGGAAGGAAAAGGTTGACAATCCTCAATAAAACATTTAGACAAAACGTTTATAGTATCTTTTTTGTCTAAGGCGGACACGGGCTGCAGGGGTTGAGGCTGCTTTAATGTCTGACAGCATTTATGTAGAGTTAAGTTTGGTTTCCAATACATCTTAGAATTTTTCTGCATGAGCGGCAGCAAACAAAGCCACCGAATACTAATCCATCTTCTTTCAAAACGTCTGATAAAATGTTCCATACGAAACTTTTACCTTTCCGCTTAGCAGACAGCGTATAAACAATTTTATTAATTATGTCTTCGTTATTTGACATTTTTGTCAAATTTGTTACCATCTACTTTCAACAAAAGACTCCACGCAAATGAAAGGGCAAAGGACAGAAACCAACAGAAATGCTGCATATGTGTCTCACTGTACATTATTATGTGAATGTTTTGCATATTTTGCTTTACGCTACTTTCGGACAACCGCATGCAGTGCAAGTGTACCCGTAACATATTTGTAAAAAATCATAGCGGTGCTTCGAGAATGAAATAAACGAGGATCAGAACAAAGTACGATAGCTGCTGCGTAAAGAAATAACCCAAAAGCAATTTGTGTATGTTTGAATACCACCGTATATTTTGTGGTGTTTGTACCACCGCAACCGCATTTTTATGTGTATACTAGTAGTGCCGAAAATAAGCACCGCTGCCGTTCTCTGATGCATAGTTCCTCACTGTTTTTATTGATTTTTTTTCATACTATTTTATGGTCAGATACCCATAGTTCCTGTGACACATTACAGTTCTTAACATCCTTCTCTATGGTCGCACTACTTCCTGCAGCTCAAGAGAAGATGCTGCAGATTTGTGGTAGGCTTTCTAACAGGGCATTGTCTAACAGCCGGTCATACGAAAAAACCAGGCATAACCAACATGGACCGTTGCAGGAAATGCAGGAAACGGGAGACACGGTCACACAGTCTCTCCTCTTGAGCTGCAGGAAGTAGTGCCCCCGTTTTTTGTTACTTTCTTTGCACATTATCTTAGATATTGTACAGCTGGAGGTGTTCTTCCACGTGTCTCCAGCTTTGAACCAGGCGTCCTCTTCCAGTTTTGTATATAGCGTCTGTAGAGAGATTCGTACATCTGCTGTTACTTCTCGCGATAGTTCGATGCCTTATTTAGTTAATGGCTGGAAATCTAGAAGATATGTTCCTTCTTTGAGGTGCTGAGAAGGGTTTCGCCGTGTTAGAATGGACATTTCTGGAAGAGATACCTGCAGGGCTTTTATCACAGCTTGGCTGTCGACGTATATGTTTATTAGATCTTGAGAGGTATGCATCTGTTGGGCTACTTCCGCTGCTTTCGTTATTGCGAATACTTTCTCCTAGTATATGCTGCAGAATTCAGGTGCGCTGGTCCAGTCCTTCGTGCCAGTCTCCTGGTCCCAGTGAAATTGGTGTCTGTACGAAGCTGGGTTTTGGAAGTCGAGTAGTCTGTTATATCACTGAACTGCATGCACATGGGCTGTGTCCATAACTAATGCCCATAGCATGGTGCCCGTCATGCAGATGCGTTGCGCAGACTTCGGTGCGAATAAAATCGCGTAGATGTCCAGAGGGTATACTTCTAACATCGTTTCCAGTGCTCTTGTGAGGGTGGACCTCAACGCCCCCGTGATTCAGAGTAGAGCCTGCCATTGGGTTCTCTCCATTAGCTTTAGGTATGTGGACTTCTTCAATTCCTGCTACGATACCAGAACTCCATGAAATAGAATTGATCGTACTACTGAAATGAAAATCCTGTGCATCAGTCTTGGTGAAAGATCCCATATGCTGCTCAGCATCTTTCCTCCAGGTTAGCTTGTTTTCCAATACTATTCCAAGATATTCTACGCTGCTTTTAGGTATAAGCAGAGTCCCGCTTACTTTGTATCTTTTTATCTCTTTCTCAATGGTGGCTACCAGGGAATGTAAGGCTGTTTCCACCGATTTCTATTTATATAGGCGTGTTGGTTGGGTTCCAAGGTTAGGATCGCGCCTTCCCTTATATTGAGATCCAGTATTTTTTTCCAGTGTTTTCAGCAGAAATGAGGTAATTCTAATGGGCATGTAGTCCTTTTGATGCACGGGACTGCATTTTCTTGCTTTGGGCAGGAATACAACTCGTGCTGTCCTCCAGCCTACAGTCATATTGCAGTACCTCACTCATGCTTCAAATATGGATTGTAGCCATGGGACGATCATATGTTTGGTCGCCTTTAGCATAGCCGCGAAGATACCGTCCAACCCATGGGATTTATAATCTTCGAATGAGTCTATAGCCCACTGGATCTTCTTGGAAGTGATTATTTCATTCTTTATTTCCATCTGTGGTAGGTATTGAGCTCATGTTGCTTCCCTGCTGCTTTCTGACCTTTGTCCAGTGATGGTTTTTAACTAACTTTGTACAGAAGGTAGGTTGGAGAGTAGCTACAGAAGTCCGCTGTGTTGGAGATCTCCATGTGTTTATCTTTGCCCTCCGGATCTCTTTTTTGAACATGCAGTCTGATTTTTCTGCCCATTTTTCGAGTCGGAAGATTTCTTGCACAGCTCTCATTTTTTATTTTTCTCTTGAGTCCACCAAGGTGGCCTTGGTCCTTTTTTCTAACTGAAGGTTTTCATGAGATGTGGTATACTTCGGTAACATAATATGCGAGTGCCTTCAAGGACATCTCTATATCTTCCACCGAAGAGATATTTGTTAATGTTGATAGCATTTCCTTTATGACCTGGTCACACGGTCTTATATTTACATGTCAGATTGCTATGATAGTCGCGCTACTTCGTGTGAACATGGAAAAATATATATCGTCAGGAATGTTGCGCGAAATTTTTGGAAATAGCTCCGTTTCTATTTCCTCTAAGTATCCCTCTTATTTTGTTAACAGTGTAGCAAAAAGTAGTAATCAGTGTTTTTAAACACGCAAAAAGTAAACATCAGCTGTTTAACTTCTTTCTCTGCACTTGTTGGTCGCAGCAACCATTTCCAACACCAAATGGTTCGTGCACGACTTTTTCGCATTTTTTCTATAGCTTTTTGCTTTTTTATTTGAATTTTTTTTATTAGCTGCATAAATTGCCAATATAACACAATTTTTCACGGTTTTGTTCATTTTAGACTAGTGTTTTAAATGCGATTCTGCTGCCACTGGTTAACACTAAAAATGTAATAGTCAAATTGAATACCTCGTTTGACAACAAAGTAATATTTTTATGTGATATTTTGACAGTTGCATGAAACACAAGTCAGATAACATGACACGAAAATATAAGACCGTGTGAGCCATTAGTAATATTAGTATTTTATTTATTTAAATAATTTTAAACTATGAATTAAGCTTATAAACGTAATTTTACAATTTATATTCTAGAAAAAGCTACAGTATGGCCTTAAGCCGTCTTCCGGAATATAGATCGTTATAACTAATAAATACAATTAGCAATATAAGCTAATCGTTTGCAAAGTTTCTTTGGAATTTATCTTGAGAATGAGCAAATTACGATTCTTTTGTAAACGGCCCAAACAGCTTACAAACGTCCGTTGGGACACGTATCCCCTGGGTGAACCCCGGATCGTTCGTGGTGAGCAAATTATGAGAAGGCAACCTCTTCCCTTAATTATTTTTTGGTGTGCTGAGTTTAGTTCCCGCCACCGCAAAACAACATTTCCCAGTGAAGACACAGATGAAGCATAGGATACAATTCCCCTTTGATGACAACCCTCTCAAACGATTTAAGGACCATGATTTACGGATACGCACCTGGAATGTCTTGTCCCTCCATAGGCCTGGTGAAGATATCCAGGTAGTTGATGCCCTCGACAAATTCAAATCTGACATCATCGCAAGACAGTAAATGCGATGGATAGGAAAGTTCTGCTCAACTGAAGTCCATACATCCAGGTAGGCATAATGATTGATTTGTAAACAAACAGTTTATTTTCGAGGCTGAGTTTACTACTTGGGCGAAGTAACCAGTTTAACTTTTTGAGTTTAGCGTAGCAAACTGTTGCGGTTTTTTGAATATGCTTACGCCAGGTTCCACGTATTTCAAAGTTAAAACCTAAGTAGCATACATGATCAACATGAGGTATTACCAAATTGTTGAGCAAAACGGGCGGGTAGTTCCCTTACCTCAATGAAAAAGTACAGTGACTAGACTTTTCGCTATTGACTTTTATATTCCAGCGATTTGCCCAACGTTGAAAATCTTCAAGATAGATTTGAATGTTAGATGAAGCTTCGTGTGGACAGTTTGAGTTTCCAAGTATGGCCGCATCGTCAGCATATGTAGCCATAAGCATGTTCTCATTTACTGGAACTGGCATATCAGCAGTATACAAACTATAAAGGTCAGGACCAAGCACACTGCCTTGTGGTACACCCGCAGCGATGCGGCGGAACCCCGAGCGCTCATCTTTCACCTCGACTGTGAAGGCACAAGTAAGCAAATACTACTTCAAAAGAAGGAATTGCGATGTAGGCAAAATTGGTTTAATTTTGAAGATAAGGCTTTCAATCCATCCAAAATTGACCAATCGGTACTGAATAGTAATTGATTTAACTTTGCGTACTCGGTTTTCTTAAAATATCGAATACGATGAAGAGATGTGTCATTATTACGTGAACATAAAACTTTATGTTACAACCATTGTCAACAAATACAAGATCTAGAGGCCGAACTGAAATGTTGCACTGTTGTAAGGACAAATCAAGAATACTATCTAGAAAATCATGGTAACGTGATGGAATTAACGTAGAAGAATCATCGAACGTTGACCAACATACACTAGGTAAATTAAAATCACCCATGACTATAAGATGGTCCTAATCACGTAAAGGGGAAGAAGGTGGAAATTGCGATCACGTAATGTATATGTTAAAATCATAATGATATTTGAACACAAAAAAGTTCAATAGTCTTGTCGGATATATAAATTTCTTCAGCCATCAGATATGATTTGTCTGGACACCTTCACCAGGTGTAAATGTTAAATGTAACAAAATTGTCACAAAATACTTACTTACTTAGGTGGCTCTACAGCCGTCTATCGGTCAAAGCCGCACGTAGCCGCTCCAATCGGTATAGTTTAGCGCCGGCGCAAGTCGCTGGCAATCCGGAGCTTCTTCAGGTCATGATAGACGTGATCTTCCCATTTAAACGCGGACGTACACTCTGACGCCATCCACCAATAAAGTTCCGGTTACTATCTATTGGGAGGCCGGATCGTTATGCGTAGAATGAAGTGAACTCGGTGGCGATTTGAGAGCAACTAAAATACATTTTATTCATGTTTCACTTACAGAGTTTATATGCTTAACAGTTAGAGTAATATTCCAGTGTATGAGAGGGTATAGCAATTAACATTCTAACACTATCGTATAGTGCTGGTGCATCGGGATTCATCCGAATGAGGTGACCAGCTCAGTGCAGCCGCTGGATCTTAGTGCCTTAGACTGTGTCAACATCATCAAACAGCTCATACAGCTCGTGGGTCATACGGGTCGTAAACTCTACGCCAACTCTAAGGGGACCAAAAATCCTACGAAGAATCTTTGTCCCGAACACTCCTAAAGACGCTGCATTCGTTGATGTCAGGGTCCATGCTTCTGCGCCATACAGCAGGACCTGGATTATCAGGTCTTATAGATTTTTATCTTCATACTTCAAGAGATGGCTCTACTTTTAATTTGGTTCAGATAGGACGTTAAACAACTTCGTTCTTATCGGCCTGTTGAAAGCGGCCTTATAATCGACAAATATGTGGTGTGTGTCTTTGTTGTACTCACGGGCCTCTTCTAGGATTTGACTTAAAGTAAAAATTTGGTCACTGATCGACCTCTCTGATCTAAAGCCACACGATACTGTATGGCTCCAGCTGTTGACACAGTACGCATTACATTCGATGGACATGCATTCATCGGAACATATTTTGCATAAGAGTTGGAGCATATGTCTTACCAACTCTTCGCCACCGATCTTGATTAAATCAGATGGCAGCTCATAAGAGCCTGACGCTTTATTATTCTTCAGCTTTTTAATTACTGATTTGACTTCGTTATAATCCGGTGGCTCTACAAGAGGGCCATCATCAATTAGTGGTTCCAAGTATGCTTCTCTACCATCAACATCAACCACATGGTCGCGATCCTGATTCGAAAGAAAGTCAAACGATATAAGAAGCAAGCCGAAAAAACCAAGCTGAACATGATTGTCGCCAAGATCCTCAGAATGACCGGGAGTGCTCCTCACTGAGACAGGCGAAGATACTTACGCTAGCAAAATAATAATTGCAACAGTAGAAAAGTAGAAGAAAAAACAACAACAATAAGTGCTGCGGCGAAGCACGAAATATTAAAGACAAGAAAAAAAGTAATTAAAAATTGGACGCTTGCACCAAATAAAATAGAAGAAAACCCTAAATAGTGCTTTAAAAGTTTAAAACTTTTCTTAAATAAAATTTTATATATAATCGCGACAAAGATTACTTAACAAAATATACTAAATTAAACTTCACTTAAAATTTATTTAATTTTTTTTATAATAAAGCTCATGAAAAGCACAACTGAACTGATTAAATGTTCAGTAAAAACTGAACGCGTCAATCAGGAACAAAGCTTCAGGGGAGCCAACAACCAATGAAACAATGGAAAGGACAGCCGCAAGCGGATACGGCCGTAGGTCCAAAAATTTAGAGGATAAACAACCTGAACCAAGACGAAGCAGGAGAATCTGTAAATAGCTGACAGCCGATAACGAGACCGAGTGCCTGGTTCAAGAGCAGCGAAATCAGCACACATATGTATATAGATCAAAATCTTGGAGATAACCGAGACATTAAACAGAATCATAACTAATATAAAACAAGAAGAAATAGACACAAGTCACCTATATGAAACAATACTCGCCAGAAACAGGGCGACAATCTTTGAAGTGCAATCCGTGACAATCTCAATAGCAGTAGCCAGATTAAATCTTGTAAGTCCGAGATTATTAGATAATAGCGAAGCATAGCAAGTAGTCAACGAGCAATTGTCCAATGTAACAATGATTGAAATGCTAGGAATATCTAGAATTAAGGTCTACAGGATAGACTATGGAATCATCGTCATATCCAACGAAACAGCAAAAGTTGAGAGCGAAAGTGACATCGTTAGGACCGTCAATGGTACGTTTTTACTGACCTTCGAAAAACAGGTCACAGGAAACAGCATCAAGTACCGAAACTAAAAAAAGGTTCTGAGGCGCACACCTGGAACGTCGATCTCCCAGAAAATCAATTTCACTGGCCATCTCAGGACGATAAGTCAGCAACAGCTACAGGAAATGAAAGTGGAGAACATCAACCACATGGTCGCGATCCTGATTCAAAAGGAAGTCAAACGATATAAGAAGCAAGCCGAAAAAACCAAGCTGAACATGATTGTCGACAAGATCCTCAGAAGGACCGGGAGTGCTCCTCACTGAGACAGTCGAAGATACTTACGCTAGCAAAATAATAATTGCAACATTGACGAAAAGACGCACCAGCAGTGCTGAGCCAGCACACGCAGTAATCGAATAGCTAACACGCAAGAAGAGCAACGACTGCAACGGACAGCGCTATGCTTCGGTTTGAGTTAAGTTGAGGTTTAAATTTTGGTTCTAAGTCAGACTCAAGGAAGCACAAACATGCTCTGAATAAAGTAATAATAGTAATAAACACATTTGAAAATATTAGCACAAATGTGCTCTGAATAAAATAATAATAATAATAAGTTATAATGGTGGAAGCAAATAGAAATTCTTAAGTGGTGAAAATATATACTAATCGATAACAGATGTGTTGATTTATGTCAAATTTTCTTAGTTTAAGTATATATTTAGATCTAAATATAAATCGAATGTTATCATCGAGTTGTAAATATATGTTTGTTCGGTGCATTGTTGGTCGCTGTACGATCAGGCGTATCAACGGCTGATCACAACATATAGTATGAAAGTTCGTTTTGCAGAGTTTATTTTCGGTTAAATTGTGTATTTATGCATGACGATGGTTTATCAACAGAAAATGCATACATGCTGGCTGCAGTTTTATGTATATTATCTTGGTAAATAAGCATAATTGCATATGCCAATGACTATTATCTAAAACGTATGCTTTTCTGTTGCTGATAGAAAATCGTACATTCTCCCGGCCGTTGAACATCATTCACATCTAATTAATATTTACGGTAAAAGTTTTATGTTGAGGAAACTTATTTGTATATGTTTATCATATGCAATGTTATTAATATTATGACAAATGATAGATCAATGTAGATGACGATGTGATGACGGTCGATTATGCCGAAGTCGTGAAGTAATCGGAATTTCTCAAATTGCTTCCTTTGCAGTTGATACAGCTCCTCAAAATACAAGCTATTTATTTCTTAATTAGGCGTGAAAAAAATAATTTGCGGTATAACTGGTGTATGAAGGCAGGAACGTTGTGTTCATGGTGCTTGTATAGTCTATGTATTACATTCGGTCCTTTCCGAATGTGTTTAACATTTGTTGATAAACTGTGCCTGTGCAGATAAGTAAGAACTGCCGATAATGCCAAATGTTTATTTCTTAATTAGGCGTGAAATAAATAATTTGCGGTATGACTGGTGTATGAAGGCAGGAACGTTGTGTTCATGGTGCTTGTACAGTCTTAATAGATTTTCTCATTATCTGACTGGACGGATGGTGAAGTTATCACTTCATATTTCATCTAAACGAAGAGATAAGAATAAGAGAAAAACCAAATACATTAAAATATAATGTGCACTAACGCAGGCTGCGCGATAGAATAAGTTATATATGTATTACATTCGGTCCTTTCCGAATGTGTTTAACATTTGTTGACAAACTGTGCACAGGCAGATAAGTAAGAACTGCCGATAATGTATTTAGTATCTAATAACAGATTTTAAGTAGTTTTAAGATTTTTTCCTTTAAATAAAGACGTTGAGCAATCGACAATATGATTCAGTAAAACGAAGTCATCGAGCTCGGTTGTTTGTCTTCTTGCGTGTTGTTTAGTGCTGGTTAAGGATATACGTGAATTATGAATGGTGCGCCCTGGTGCTTATGATAATAATCCAGACTGTCTTAGATCAACGTTAGAATAACCATCTATGCAAAATGCTTACCCATAATAATATTTTAGAAGTCTGAATAACTTGATATGTTCATTTTGTTTTATTATGGAAAAGTTGTATTTTGTCCTTGTATGGCATTGCTTTAACACTTCATGTGTAAGTTCTATGAATTGATCTCTATGGCTATGTAATGCTACAGTAGACGTGCTTATTGGAATTATGGTTAGCTCAAGACTACTCACAGCTGCAATCGGTATCTAGTTGTACGTGTCCAATGATTGTGTTCACATTGTCTGAAAGTTCACTTTGAATATAATATGATTGTTCATTATATTCGCCTCAGATTCCATCGTTTTCTCATCATAATATCTTGGTATGTAAATAAGCATATTTCAATTTGCAAATGACTATTATCTAAAATACGTTGGTTAACAAGGCATGAACGTTTTGCACTTGCCTATTTAAATAAAGATTTTTATTTCTGTACGGGTTCCAATTTATTTCGGTATTCGGTTCCGGTTCGGGTTTTGGATTTTAATTTCGGTATATCGGTACTGGTCAATATTAAAATTGTAAAAAAGGGAATAATAATAAACTATTCTTTATTCAAGAGAAACTAAATACAATTATCATATTTTATATTAATATGCGTGCCTCGCCTAGAGATGGCGTTCATAAGCCCAACGGTCTTGGCAGTAATTTGTTTAATTTTAGATTCTGTACCGATATGGAACGTTTGTACAAATATGGAACGTAAAAAGGCACTATTCTAGGATAGAGTAGACTAACAAAAGATATAACCAAAGTGGGTGAAACGTTTATTATAGAAAATATTCGTTCTTAAATCCTTAACTTAACAGTGTTACGCTGCCTATTTATTACGAACAAGCTGGTACACGGCGCGTTGCTGCCCTTCTCCTTGCCTCTCCTTTCACCTACCACTCCTTCCCCCTACCCCACCTTCCCTCTGCCCCACTTACTCCCTGTCCCACCTTCCCTGCCCCACCTTCCCCATGCCCCTTTAAACTACCACCAATTCTCCTACCCCTCTTCTCCTGTCCTTTCGACCACTTCTACAACCACCCCTTACGCTGCCTCCATTCCTCTGCCCCCTTCCCCTACCTCTCTTTACTTTAAAAACCCTTTTCCCTGCTCACAACATTTCACCCCTCTATCTTAAATGGTATCCAGCGCGTTGCTGCCATTCCACCTCCTTCCATATGATCCCTTACCATACCTCCCATTCCCCTACCCCTCCTCCCCTGCCCATCTTCCCCCTGCCCCTCTTCCAATTCTAACCCTTTAGCAACACTCACATTTTCATTCCATAGCTCCATACTATACATAAAATTATCTTCTACCGTCAATAAGGGTTTTATGTCTTCTTTCCAGACCGATATCATATATACTGATTTTAGTAAAGCATTTGACTATGTGTGTCATAGCAAGCTTATATATAAATTAAATGCCATATGGTTGTCACATTCTTTTGTAAATTGGTTACATTCTTAACTTATTAGTATATATCAAAAAGTTTTATTCAATAACACAGGTCAACATGGTTTAGTTGTTGGAAAGCTAAACGTCATTTCCGAAGTAATTTGCTGCGTAGAGTCCGAATCCGGGATCAGAATTGGCTCATCACGTCAGGATTTTAAGATATTTGAAGTTATGTACCCGAAAAATGGCGTTTTTCTCTACTTTTGAGGTTATGTACAGTGTGCAAAACAATTTTGTGGCCTATCTCTCCAGGTACATCATTTAGTACCACTCTTACCTTTTAATATAAGAGTTGAAGACATCAATTACGATTTTGTTTCGCAAAGTTATGGCTATTTGAAGTTACGAAATATATCCCTTCGATGTCATTAGCATTATCTCAAAATCCCGATGCGATGGGCCAATTCTGACCCCGGATTCGGATTCTGCACAGCAAATTACTTCGGAAATAACTTTCAGCCTTCCAACAACTGACATGAAACCGGTATTTGTAGACCTGTTTAGTTGTTTATCTAAAACTATAGATATTTATTCTGGTGTTTATCTTGGTCCATTACTCTTTGTAATATTTATAAATGTACGCTGATGATGTTAAACTTCCTAACAAAGACTACTACAAGCAGATTTGAATTCGTATATTAACCTAAATATTTCTAAATGTATGATTTGTATGACTTTTCAATGCAGCAGAGCTGGGAATACTGAATCAAATTTTTTTCCATTAAATTATTTCACATAGCTAAATACTGTTACGTGTACGTTGTTTTTTAAAAAATAGTGGCAACCAAAATCGATAACCAAAGATTAGCTGGCCAGCCTAGCTTTGGGTACGAGTTGAGTTGAATGAGAAATGGGCAAGACTGGCAAAGTGCTCAAGGTACTCGGTAGTAGGTAACGAATGGAAAGAAAGAGTGAAAAGAATGAAGCACTGTACGCACATGGACACAGAAAAGAAAAAGGCGAGGGGAGGGGAGTTGCAACGATAATTTGTAACAGCAACTTCAGGTAGGGTGGGGCACGTGAGATGGTTACCAACTAACATCTCACATCTTCAGTAAATTGGGACTCCGATATCATTATCCTCATACGAATCAGTATGATTTTTCTGGCAATGCGTGAAATTGTATAAATTATTGTTATGTCTATTCCCTTTATTATCGGTGGTCGTTCCCAACCCTGAGGGAAAACTGAGCCATAGCTGGAGGAGCGATTAATAGAGAGGCAGCTCATCGGTGGCAAATAGATATATAACAAATGGCGCCCAAGTAAAAATGTATGTATATGATTATATGTATATACACAACACCCGGGGTACCATTCTAACGAATGGTGTCCAATGAAACAAATATAAAAGAAAATCTACACCTGAGGAACTATTTTTTTAAAATAAAAACAAAATGGAACCCAAATAAAACAAAACAAAAATATATATATAAAATATAAATAAATAAATAACACCTAGGCACCGTTTTGATAAACGGCACCTAATAAAGTAGTCTGCACATTTTCATACTATTCTTTAATAGTGTACCGGTGCAGAACGCCAAGCGAAAAGAGTTGTTTAGGTTACGTGTTGAGAGATTTACTTTGTAATTTGGCGTAAAGCGAGTGGTGCGTTTTCTTTAGTGTTATATCGTAGGTCCGTGGAATAGCAGAGATTGCAAGATTCTATTATTGCCTCGATAGGAGTCATTATAGATTAGCACCCTCCGAATCTAGGAATGAGGAAGTGTTTGATTTGGAGGCGGTTCAAGCCTAGAAAAAATATAAGGATAGGGGCAGTCTAAAGTGCTGGAATTGCAGGATAGTAGGACATACCTATTTCGAGTGCGAGTCACCGCAACGTAACGTGTTTTGCTACAAGTGTGGACAATCAAGTGTCCTGTTACCCAAGTGCCCTAAATGCAGACCGACAAACGCACGGCGGAGCATGTCACTACGGGGAGTGACAGGCTCCACGAAACTCGTACCACAGGCGGATGCCTAGAAAAAAGTATGAATGACAACCCCGCACAAAAATCAAATATAGAATTTAAGTCATGTAAACCTAAAGAAGTAGGAATTTTAAACAGCTTTAAAGTAATAGATAATTTACCGCTATCCGCAAATTGTTCAGACATACCGAGGTTCTTGGAATACGAATTACAAAACTCTTCCAAAATACGAGAGAGTAGTTTTAGCAAGCCAGTAGTTGAAAGGGTCATTCCAAAAAAACAATTTCGAGCACTTAAGAGATATAAGGAACGTAAAATGGTAAAAAAATCATTAAAATATCTATCGCAGCAATCACGAAAGATGACGATCGCCCTTACGCTACAGTGTTGATAGCAGGAAGAAGCGTGGAGGGTCTCTTGGATACAGGGGCTTCAGTAAGTGTGATGGGTAGAGGATGGTTAGCAACCTACCGACTTTGGCGCAGCGGTTGTATTTAGGTGTCGACTTTTGGCGGCGATTGCACCGGGTATAATTAACGGTAAAGACACCTGGGTCGGAGAGCTTCCTATAGAGATTGTACACAATAGCGAACTGATAGAACCGCAAGAATTGACACAGATACAGCAAGCGGAATTGGAAAACGTTAAGGGTGAGTGTCTGTGTTTCGAGCGTCATGGTTTAGGAAAAACACGTGTAGATAAACACAGTATAGAGTTGGAACCTGGAAACGTACCAGTGAAAGAAAGGTTCTATCCCGTA
The DNA here is from genome assembly GCA_035044765.1 of Leucophenga montana. Taxonomy (NCBI): domain Eukaryota; kingdom Metazoa; phylum Arthropoda; class Insecta; order Diptera; family Drosophilidae; genus Leucophenga; species Leucophenga montana. Next base: position 42,657 of record JAWNNQ010001398.1, on the reverse strand, counting down.
TCTCCGGCGGTACAAGATCTACTGTATGCAGAGGCGTATGCTATGCTGGTACTAGGAGTCATAGAGGAAAGCGAAAGCCCGTGGAACAATCGAGTGACATTAGTGCGCAAACCGGGCAAGAATCGCTTGTGCCTAGATGCACGCAAGCTAAATAAAGGGACAATAAAAGATGCATATCCACTACAAAGTATAGAATCTGTTTTGAGCCGCGTGGATGAGACATACTACATAAGCAGCATACGTTTTGGCAGATTGAACTGGAGCCAGAGAGCAGAAAGTATACGGCGTTTACAATCCCAGGCCGTCCACACTACCAATTCCGTGGAATGCCTTTCGGCTTATGTTATGCCGCTCAACGACTATGCCGGGTAATGGATAAAGTTCCACAACATCTGAGAAATAATGTGTTCGTTTATCTCGATGACCTCCTGGTAATTTCACATCAGATTGCGACCTTCTAAGGGAAGTAGCAGAATGTCTAAAGAAAGCTAATCTGACAATAGGCTTGACGAAGTCGATGTTTTGTATTGGTTCACCCTGACTTTACAAAGCATTTCTTTATTCAGTGCGACGCCAGCCATTTTGGAATAGAAGCTGTGCTCTTCCAGAAAGATGACGAGAACAACGACCGACCTATCGCTTTCTTCTCAAAAAAATTATGCGGCGCCCAGCTCAACTACAGCGTAACAAAGGAGTGTCTTGCGGTGGTAAAAGCAGTAGAAAGGTTTCGTCCATATGTGGAACTGATGCCGTTCACAATTATAACAGATCATTCAAGCCTTCGGAGGCTTATGACTGTGCGAGAATTAAGCGGGCGCTTGGCGCGATGGTCATTGACATTGCAAGCGTATGACTTTACAATCCAACATCGGAAAGGTTGTGATAATGTGGTGGCCGATATGCTGTCGCGATCAGTAGAAGAACCACAGTTAAGCGAAGTAGACTTCTTGGATTTTGACACAGTAGAGTTTGAATCAGATGAGTACCTAAGTAAAATAAACTCAGTGCAAGAGAAGAGAGAGAAATTGTCAGATTTGCAAGTACGTGAGGGTCTTCTTTTCAAGTGGACCGTGTTTCCAGGCAATGAGTTAAAGGAGCCAACTAGGAAGTTGTGGGTTCCAGAGACGCTAACAAATGAGTTCATCCGAAAAGCCCACGCCTGAGGCAATCTAATTATTGGCCGAAGTGCAAGTGCGAGCTTATATACAAAATTGTACCACCTGCAAAGAGTGCAAGCCTAGTAATTTGATAACGCGACCGAAGATGGGCGACGAGGTCGAAACTTGTAGAATAATGCAGAGGTTATATCTGGACTTTCTGGGGAAGTATCCGCGATCTAAGAAGGGAAATTCATATCTGTTGATCGATCTTGATCATTTTACAAAGTTCGCATGGCTCAAACCGATGAAGGAGGCAACTGCGAATAATGTTACTAAATTCATGAAGTCGGAAGTATTTTACCAATTTGGGGGTGCCCGAAACTATTGTCACCGATAATTGGAAGCAGTTTACTAGTAAAGAATTTCAATCATTGCTGAAGCAACACCACATTAAACATGTGAGTACCGCTAATTACGCTCCTTAGTCCAACGCGTCCGAAAGAGTTAACCAGTCAATATTAGTGGCCATCAGAACTTATATTGGGGAGGATCATAGGTCTTGGGACACCCAATTAGATCGCATACAAGCAATGCTGCGAAGTTCGGATCACGCAGGCACAAAAACAACTCCAACAGATTACAAGCTCGCGCGTAAACTGAATGCCCTGGACGATTCTGAAATTAAAGGATTAGATCATGAGGATAAACTACAATTAGCCCGTAAAAGGGTGCGCGAAACTACAATCAACGAGCACGGCATGTTAAGTACTTTCAAGGACAAGAAGTATTCAAACGTAATTTTGTTCTCAGTGACACCAAAAACCGCGTTAATGCAAAGTTCAGTCGCAAGTTTGTAAAATGTCGAGTAGCGAAAGTGAGTGGTAATAGCTTATACGAGCTTGAAACTCTGAGAGTGTTACCCCTGGGTGTTTTTCACGCGAAGGACATCAAGCAATAATTAACTAGGCACGGCGAGCTCTGTCAGTAGAGCATGAGACTCTTAATCTTAGGCGTGGGCGTAGCTCACGTTGGGAAAACAATTCATACACGGTATTCATTGCCGTCGTTGCTTATTCATGGCCAACGGCAATGTGTTGTTACGTGTACGTTGTTTTTTAAAAATAACGGCAACAAAATCGATAACCAAAGATTAGCTGGCAAGCCTAGCTTTGGGTACGAGTTGAGTTGAATGAGAAAGGGACTAGACTGGCAACTCAAAGAACTCAAGGTACTCGGTAGTGTGTAACGAATGGAAAGAAAGAGTGGAAAGAATGAATAGCATATGGACACAGAAAAGAAAAATGCGCAAAAAGAAATAAAAATTAAATTAATAAAAAGAATTAAAAATAGCCTTCAATTTATAAAAAAAAGGCGCAATGTAACACTTGCGGGTCAAGGATTTGGGAAAACGGAAAGTAAGTGGTATTAAAATACATAAAGAACAAGAACTATAAGCACCTTTTTTTATCTATAGAAATGATCATACCATTGGCAGGCAGCGCGGAGCTGAGCATAAAAACGTACAAGGAGAATTTAGTGGCACGAGCAACTACACGAGCAATACCGGCACCAGCAACAACACCGGCAGATTACACACGTGGAGCCGGCACAACCAAAGCGTGGGTGGAGGAAAGCACCACCTGCCTACCGGTGGTGTAAGGTTTGATCAGTATAAGAATTCTCTTTTTTACCACATCGTTTGATTTAAAAAAAAAAAGATCAAATTGAATTGTAGTAGCAAACAGTGAGGTTAAGTTATACATAACCTCATTACGAAAGAAAATGATGCCATCTAAATAAATTAATGATGACAGTGCTATGATGACAGTCGATATGAATGGCAATCGCTGTGCCTCGTACTGAATCTGTAGAACCGATCAGAGGCTGATCCACTATGTGATAGTGGTGAACTGGCTGTCTCGTGGAACTATTACCTTCTCAACTAAGTCAAAACGCTAAAACTCGTATGATTTACTCCGCTTTTTTTTATAATATGCTCACGACGATGGCATGCAATTACATATCCATATATTGTTTCTACCACGTGAATAGATAGCCACATACATAGTTAGCCCAAGATATTCAATATTATTTTCCCGTAGCACGTAAAGATCTTAATGCTAATTCTCTTATTATACCTTCAATGACTTTCTTAGTGTATAAGTTAATGTAGTGTTTCAGAGTTTCAAATTTATCACTTATATATAACCTACAATTTCGGAACGGATTTGATAATTATTTTTCACCTTTAATCTTACATTCGTTCATAAGTACATTTCAAATTTATCAATTATATAATCTTTTGCCGTATAAATAATTTTTCTTTTAGAAAATAAGATACATGTAAAACCCAAATAAAGAAAAAACATACTTTTAACAGACTTAAGAAATTACCCATGGAAGATGTAAAAGAAATGAATGAAAATTAGTGATTTCTATTAACAAGATTAAAGTCCATATAGTAATTTTGCAGTGGTCGCTCTCACGAGATATTTAAATCGACTAGCAGTCGTGTGAGGATAGGTGATCCCCGTCATTTAGAACGCTCTGATGCCGAACCGGCATAAATTAATAATAAAAAAAAAGGATAGGACTACAAATATTACTTGTTACTCTCTATTCTTACTGAAACATGATAGCAGTCAAAGAGTTTAAAGAGAGGCCAAGTGCTGAAAGAATATACACTTATATCTAATTTGTTAACCAGTACGTTTGTATATATGGTAGTGTAAGTGATTCAATTTGCTATCCTTTTTATAAGTAATTATAAAGCTAGGATAAGACTTCTTTGATCATTAAATGTGTAGTTAATTGTAAAAGATAATGGGGATGTAAATTTGTGATAGTGGATGGGTCACTCAAAAATGATGAACGACGACGGTAAGGATGGTGGTTGGCGCGAGTAATGTTTACGTGCATTTTAGAGGGGAGTTGCAACGATAATTTGTAACAGCAACTTCAGGTAGGGTGGGGCACGTGAGATGGTTACCAACTAATATCTCACATCTTCAGTAAATTGGGACTCAGATATCATTATCCTCATACGAATCAGTATGATTTTTCTGGCAATGCGTGAAATTGTATAAATTATTGTTATGTCTATTCCCTTTATTATCGGTGGTCGTTCCCATCCCTGAGGGAAAACTGAGCCATAGCTGGAGGACCGATTAATAGAGAGGCAGCTCATCAGTGGCAAATAGATATATAACAATACTTAAGCACTAATCAATTTTTTTACTTAAATTAATTGTATGCTTCAATTACCATTAAATCATGTTGAAAATTGTTTACATTTTAGCAAACTATTTTTTCAAATCAATTGAATTTTAATTGAATTTTTCCGTTAAAATTTAGAAATAGTTGAAAATTCAAGCTTTAAGTCAATTATTAATGGCACTTGAACCCACTCAATTGCCAGCCTACATTTATTTATTTGTTTCCCTTCCATTAAAATTTTATTTGGGATATTTCCCTTCCATGAAATATTTAATTGGAATTTTTCACGACCAGCCAATATTTAATTGAGATATTTCCCTTCAATTAAATATTCAATTGGGATTTTTCACACCAGTCAATATTTGATTGGAATATTTCACTGCCATTAAATATGTAATTGTGATCTTTCACCACCACTAAATATTTACTTCAGAAATTTTTATAAAAAGCAAAAGCATTATACAAATTATTTTTAATACGGTGAAGTGTTTTTTCGGGGTATCGAAAGCGAACAGCTGACTTTGTCATCGAATATTGATACCTGTATACTGCTGTAAGCAAAATGTTTGATGATAAAAAATAACTAGAAATAACTAAAAAAAATTATGAATTCTGTTAAGGAACTTTGATTCATTTATTATTTAATAATTTATTGTTTAATATTGTAATCTCGGGTTTTATTTATATATTTTATTTAAAATTACCATTAGCGACGATTTTTCTTGATTCATCTCCTTTTATTTTTTCGCTAGATACTGAGACTTAATGATAAACTTACATCTAATGGTGACACAAACACCGATAACTTCTTACTGATAACTTATTCTAAATACAACTATGTTTAACGGCTTTAACCATTTGAATAATATCAGTTACATGTTGACACTCGGCTAAATCTGACAATCCCATCTTTCCGATCTTTTATGAACATAAAGCAACAGTTTGATTAGCAACTTCAACCCACGGCTTAAGTCGTGCGGGCTCGAGTACACCCTTGTATGGCAATTAAGTGAGCGGGCAATTATCTATACCTGTCAACTAATACCGATCATTTTATAATACGCGATTGATTTTATACGGGCCACAATAATTTTGTGTAAATTTCTTACAAGATCCAGGCGTTACGTCCACATTACGAATTGCTACATAGTCCCATACTTTGTAGACCCTTGGCGTTCTATGTTTCTGAGCATAAAATATTTAATTTCTCTTTTGTGAAGCCAAAATGTTAGCACTAGTATCTTGTCTGATCTGATTTACTTCAGGCTGTCTATGAATTTGCAATTTTCCCTCCAGATATTCTGACAAATCATCAACCACTGGGCCCATTTGGTCAACCCCGAATAAAAGATGGCTAGGTGTTTTCTTAGTACTGATATGAACAGAGTTATTAACAGCATATTCCACCCTATACAGCATCTTGTACCAATTAGCTTGATTCAATGGTTGTGACAGTTTACCTAACATAGGTGTTAACACACGGTTCACCCATTCAACCTGCCTATTAGCTCACGGTGCACAATTTTATATGCTCGATATTACGTTCAGGCAAAAAGGCTCCAAATTCCAATGATGTGAAACAAGATCCGCGATCTGATATCACCCGGCGTGGTCTACTATAAAATTCAAAATATCGGTTCAAAGATGCGGTGACTTTACGAGAACTTGTAGAGTTAACCGCAAACAGCTTGAAAAATTTCGTGAATGCGACCAATGCGATGTGAATCACGACCAAAATATGCTTTCGTTTGGAATCTATTGATGGCAGTGGTCCTAAATGGTTTACATGAATGGTGTTAATCGGCACTGGCGCCTTCGGAATACTATGCAATATACGGTCATTAACCGATCTGGAGACCGAGTAGTATACAAGGCAAACAATTTCGAATATATGATTCTACTTTTGATCCCATTGTCGGAAACCAATATGATTTTCTAAGGTGGTCACAACACGTTTCGCTAGCCAAATGTCCTAACTTTTCATAACTCAAACGTATAAGCGGCTAATCCATATGCCTAGGGATATAAAACAACAATCGACCATCCTAGTTTCGATTACATACTACAGCATCTATTAACACTTATTGTCCAACTGGGCCATGCACCAGTTCCTTACACAATTTGCAAATATCTGGATCATTTGTTCAGCACGCAGTAACATGTCCATATCTTCAGTGGTGGCACCAACTACACACACTGACTGCAACATTTCATTCATCTCACATGGTTCAAAAGGAATATTCAACGGTTCATCCGATTTATCTATCAATGGGCACTCTAACGACTCAAAAGGTTCATCTATTACATTACCAGATACGGCTAAAGGATCACAAGGTTCTAAATGTAACTCGTCCTTATCTAAAACTTCCAACAGTTGAGTCTGGCGACTAAATGCGTCAACATGGGGCATATGCAAACCTGAACGATGCACAATACTATAATTATACTCCTCAAGCTCCAACGACCAAAAAGCTATTCGGGGGTTAATACTTTTCTTATTCAACGTTTGAACAAATGAGTTATAGTCTGTACCAATTTTAAATGGTCTGTGTTCTAGATAAACACGAAACCGACGTAAAGCATAAATTATCGCTAAAGTCTCTAATTCGAAGCTATGATAACGCTAATCAGCACTCGAAGCCTTGGCAGAATAGAACACGGGGTGCATCTTGCCGTCGTCCTGTTTTTGTAACAAAACTGCACCGAAAACATGCGAACTTGCATCCGTATGCAATTCAGTCTCACGATCGGGGTTAAATATGGCTAAAACCGGTGGTTTCGATAATGTATCTTTAAGTCGGTTGAAAGCGTTCAGCTCCTCTTCTCCCAAAGGAAAAGGTCCACCCTTCTTAAGTAAATCAGATAAAGGTTTCGCTATTCGCGAAAACTGAACACACAAATCGACGGAAATATGACAAAAAGGATAAACAAGAATGCAGTTCTTTTAAATTACTCGGCATGGGATACTCTCGAACACATTGAATATGTGCATTATTTGGCAACAAACCATTGCAGTCTACCTGATAACTTAAATAGTCAATAACTTTCCACAAGAATACACTTTTCTTGAGATTAATATCTAACTTGTTCATTGAAAGTATGTCCAGTAGTTTTGTCAAAATTTCTGAATGCTCCTCTACCGTGCGGATCGCAATAACTATGTCCTCCATATAAACTACTATCTTCTTTGCTCTGATCATATTACACAGTACATTTGAAATACATCTCTGAGATACAGATGGGCCATTTTTCAATCCAAAAGGCATTCTCAGATATTCAAACTGACCATGAGGTGTTTCGAATGAGGTATACTTTACAGATTCATTATTGACTTTAATTTGATGAAACCCACTTTCTAAGACAACTACTGAGAAACGCGCCTTTCCCTCTAAATATTCTAAGCAGTCTTCGATCAAAGCTAGAGGGAAATTGTCACGAACAGTTCTTTTGTTTAGTCCCCTATAATCAACACACATACGTATGTCGCCCGTTTTCTTTTTCACTAGAACTACTGTTTTTGTTTTTTATTAAGTCATCAATAATATCCACGACCTTATCCCTTTCATAGTATGATAATCTACGCGGCGCACCGTAAAACGAAGTGGTGTCCGTCAAGTGGATACTCATACTATAATCTGAACCTGCCAGTTTTCTCTCGAAACAGCCAACTCAACCGCAGCAACATCACACTTATTCTTATTACTAGGTAATATACTATTTTTATCTAGGCTGGTAAAGAAAGATGTACATATTTATTTAACAGAACAGTTTTCATTTAATGAATTTGTATTTACTTTACATGTAATGTATTAAGAGCATTTCTACTTTTATTTGAGCAGCGCATCTGTCGGTATAAAATGGTCCGAAACAATTAAAAAATTTATAAAATACTTCATCTTATTGTATATTAATTGACATTTAATACTTCCAAAAGTAGGAATTGGCTTGCCTACGATACCGTAATATCTACTCGTCTCAGCTTTCCGATCTCGCATATTAGGAACAGTCGATTTTCGTAGAAAACTAACGGGACCCGTATCAAACAAAGCATAAATGTGTTCAGTGCATATTTCTTTACTAGCTGAAATAATTAAACTTACTAATTGTCGAGCAGCTACATCGCCAGACATTCCATCCAGCATCTTATCCGGTGTCTCATCACGAACTCCAGCAACAGCATTACGTTTAGGACACTGACGGTATTGATGATCGGTGCCCCCGCATTGATAACATGCTTTCATTGGGCGCTCCGACAAAATACAATCTGCCTTAAAATGACCAAGCTGGCGACAATTGAAGCATCTAGCTCCGGCCTTCTCCGCAGTACTCTCCAGCAACCGACGTCCACCCACATCAACACGTCGAGTCTCGGAGCCTGCATCATCTGGAACCATTTTATCATAGCGCAGAAGCATCTGTAGCAGATTACTCAAATTTGTGCAGTAGTATAACTGACCAGCACAGCCACCTCTGTCTTACAACCCATCAACTATATATTTAATAATGTCGATGTCCTCTTAATCACTCGGTTGCGCTATGTCACACATAGCCACATAGTAATGCAATACCGTCTCATTCTTCTGTTTTTTACGCACGCTCATCTTCTTGGCCAGCTCTAGACGCGAGCACCTGTTGTCAAATACATCCAAAAATCCTTTACTGAGCTTTGGCCAAGTGGTAGCACCATTACGTGAAGCGAACAACTTAGCTGTACCTTTCAGTAAGTGCCGTGCGAATAGTGACGCACGGATACGCCTTCGTCTCCCGTGAATGTCGACACAATAGTTTCAAAATCGTGAAAGTTAATAGACACACCGGCTGCCGCGCTGTCTGTTGATTTCATCACTGCCGTGAGCTCAGGAACCTGCTTGGTTAGCTTAACCTATTCACACTCCAAGTCCTTCGCCTTGCTTCCACTCACCACCACAGCTTCCTGGTTACCAACTGGAGAATTCTCACATGCATCGCTCTTGTGCAATTCGCCTTTCTGTTTAACTTGCTCTTCCAAAGCGTTACGACCATATACTGTCGCATCCCGCTCGTCACCCTGCAGTACAACCACCTCCTGCGAATCAACAGCAGCCACACGCTTCACCGCCGTCCGAAGTTGAGACATGTCTGCATTGGCGCCAAAAGACACGCTATGCTCATTCAAAATGCACATCAACTGTTCTCTTGTACATTTAAAAATTTGTTGATAATCCATTTGGGAGTGTTTTGAGACACAACCCCACACCTGAATTGTAATCTCGGGTTTTATTTATATATTTTATTTAAAATTAACATTAGCGACGATTTATCTTGATTCATCTCCTTTTATTTTTTCGCTAGATACTGAGACTTAATGATAAACTTACATCTAATGGTGACACAAACACCGATAACTTCTTACCGATAACTTATTCTAAATACAACTATGCTTAACGGCTTAAACCATTTAAATAATATCAGTTACATGTTTACAAATAACATTTTTTTATTCAAAGAGATAATTAGTGTTCGCCTTTAATAGAAAAAGCATTTCAAAATTTTCATCCGAAAGGGCTTTTCTGTGAGGGGTGTTTACAAATCTCAATATATTAAATATTAATATAGTAAATATTTACTGGTGGTGAAAAATCACAATTTTATATTTAATGGCAGTGAAATATCCCAATTAAATATTGACTGGCTGGTCGTGAAAAATCCCAATTAAATAAATAATGGAAGGGAAATATCCCAAATAAAATTTTAATGGAAGGGAAATAAATAAATATAAGCTGGCACTTTAGTGAGTTCAAGTGCCATTAATAATTGACTTAAAGCTTGAATTTTCAACTATTTCTAATTTTAATGGAAAAATTCAATTTAACCAATTTTCAACAGGATTTAATGGTAATTGAAAAGTTCAACTATTTAAATGAAGTAATTGTTTCTAGCTTGAAAAACTCAAGTATTTAAATAAAAAAAAAATGTTTACTTGAGCGACGTTTGATTAAAAAAACTAATCAGCTTTCCCAGCACTGCAATGCAGAAAACCATTCATAAGTACCTACTTTTATATATTCATAGTCTTAGTAAGGAAATTTGTATGAATGATTTAGGCTTTCTTATGGATCCCAAATTGAGCTACAAGAAACATATTATTTCTATGTCAAATAAAGCTAAAAGTGTTTTGTTTTTGTAAAGTGTTGATCCAAAGAATTTGATAACTCTTATACTATTAAACTTCTGTATACTTAACTAGTTAGTCCGATCTTAGAATTTGCATCTTGTGTTTGGAACCCACATTATGTACTTCATCAAGATCGCATTGAGTCTGTTCAAAACAATTCCTACTGTTTGCTCTCAGAAACCTCAACTGAGCTTCTGACATACATGTCGTGCCATATTTGGATCGGTTAAAACTAATTTATCTTCCAACTTTGTCCTCGCGATGATCCATGCTTTCTGTAGTTTTTCTTCATAAGATTCTAGGTGGTGAAGTTGATTCTCCATATTTGCTTCAATCTTTATTTCTAAAGGCTCCCTCACGCGTTATTCGTAATTATATGCCTTTGAGGTTGCCTCTTTGCTCAACAAATTATGTCTGCTATGATTCACTTCGGTAATTTTCCTATATCTATTATAAATTCTTTCATTTATTCTCTTTTGATTATTCTTCAACCCATATAAACAAACTCTGAACTAATTTTCATTATCTTTTATCGGTCAACCTGGCGACCATACAAAAATCGTCCAACGGGTCTCAGTGGTCGTAATTTTCCACTATTAGTATAGCTGTTAAGCAACTGTTTTATTTTACCTAGTTGCAATAAATAAATAAAATAAAAATAAAATATAAAAGTTTTATTTTTTATTATTCTTAGTACTACGAATAACTATAAATACTTTCTAGCTTACAGAGGGAATTGAGAATTGAATTTTACACCATTTTAAAGATTGCATTTTTTTAATCAATGTGAGTACAATGGGATCGAATGGATTTCCCGTTTCACCATTTGATAATAATATCGTACCTAGTTTCAGGACTCGTGGCATTATTATTCATGAAAACTTTTATAAAAACAATCGTACTACAGTGAAAAACGATAAATTATAAACAACACAAGAAAATGAATTAACAAAATGTTCAAGATTAAATTAATTTCAAAATTCTTATGCTTAGGTTTAAGCAGGATCTAAAATACTGCGCCCGTGATTAAAAGGTTTAAATGCCGTGCAATGTGATGTTGTGAATTAAAAACAAAAAAAAAAACGTGAGAAGCCACCATGTGAAATGTCCAGTTGATTTCGCCTAAAATAACAAAGTTTTTCATGAAAAGTCCTAAAAGTGTGTGGTAGGTTTGTATGGGGTTGCCCCTAATATGGTGAAATCACATATATTTCGCTACATGTTAGACGTTCGTCTATAAGAAGCCACTATATTAAATTTAAAAGTTAAAATTTTTGCAATAAAAAAGTTTTCATACAAAATTCCAAAATTAGGCGGTAAGTTTCTATGGGGTTACTTCAAAAAGTGGTAAATTTTGATACTCTATTAAACTGCAATACAAACAAGTCTATGTGCCGTTTTAAAAGCGAATATATTAAAATTTGGTGAACAAAAAATGGGCAACAACTTCCAGACAGACAGACAAGGCTGGATCGACTCGTCTCGTCGAGCTGATCAGGAATATATATATATATAATTTATGGAATATGCGATGCCTCCATTTATGCGTTAGAAACTTTTAGACAATCTGATAATAGCATTTCACACTATGTGTAGATGGTATAAAAATTTAATTAGTTTTTCAAAATCCCATTTCTTCCCAGACCTATCTAACGTAAAATATTTTACCCATTTTTCATTTCAGTAGTTCTAATTTCGTCTTCTATAGAATACCTACATTCTGAAATTCAGAACTATGCGTTCATACTAGGTGGACTTTCTTTCCTGGGAGCAGTTTTGTTTTTGATTGACTTTCTAATAAATGGAAAAGAACTAAAAAAATTTAGTAAAAGCATACAAACTGAAAACCAAATTGCTGTTCAGCAGACGCAGCAAACAGAGACATGTAATTTTTCTATATACCAGCCGAATAAATTACAGGTGAAGAAAACATATTTAAAAACAGATTTATAAATTATATAATGACCCTATTTCTAAACTACTGTAATTGAATTTTAAAGCGATTACTAAATATTTGGAAAAGTTTTGTTTTTCTATATATGGTTCCATTTCATAACAATATAGATCAATATATGTATTATAATATCTACAACATTTGAAAATTCTAAAAAAAAAAATTAATAAATAAATATATAAATAAATAAATAAATAAAGCCACAACTTATTTTTGATAGAATGTAAGCTTGCATACTTTTTACAAATAATGAAAGAAACTCTATCTGACCTGTTTCGGTTTTCACTTTCAGGAAAATTTTGTGAAAGTGAATGAATATGGTTCATTATTAACGATTGGTAGATCTTTTCGATTTGAATTCACTTGGATTGCAATGCAAGTCTTTTGATACTGATAAGGTCTTCTTTACAAACTTTAAAAGCGCCCATGATTTTCTTTGTAGACATACGTGTAAAATCATGAAACATTATAGCTGTATACATGATCAAAAGTCCGTTTCCGCTCTAATATATGCAGCAAGCAAGAATAGAAGTAAATGTTGATAAGAAAAACTTTTCAAAGAAGGAAAAGTAGGGTGCATTTCTAATGAAATAGATAATGAAAAAGGCAAAGTTAAAATCGTCTGTATAATAATTATATTTAAATATGAAGTTAAGGTTATTTATCATTATTATTAATTGAATTAAATGTATACAAGTAGTTTTAGTACAAACTAGATTTGTAGTACATAATAGAGATGAAGTATATATATGTTGCTGTAATTGTAGAACATATAGTTGTAGTACCATTCTATAAACATCCCTCCAATTAACCACTAATAATAATGTTTGCTATTCCCTAAACTTTTAATACCAATTTCGCATATTAAACTATTTCACCTTAATATTAAAACAGACACAAAAACCCCCAAAATAAAAATATAAACTAATTTCACATAAAGTAGTACAGACAACTTAGTCACAAAAATCATAATCATAAAACAATGGTTGTCTGTAAAGTCGGTTGACGGACGAAGAAAACATAATATATACATATATAATATACTGTAATATATAATATATTATAATATAATATATTGTAATATACATATTTATTCTGCCTGTTAAATACACTCGAACAACTTGTTATACGCTTGTCCCACAGGGTGCAGGGTACAATTAACTAAAACTTCTACGCTACTGTTATTTTCATATATGTATGTGTATATTCAAATGCGCGTATATTCTACCATGTGCATATTATGCATATACAAAGAGACTGACAACTTTGCTTTCATCAACATACACAGCGCCGCACCCCACCGCGCGATAGTTAACAGTAATACGCAAACACACAAACACATAACTATAGCTTTCACAATCCAATGCTTCACAAGCCGGATGTTTAAAAGACGTTATCGCGTCAAAAAAAGGTGTGCATAAAACCGTCTTGTATCCCAAAAGCTGAAAATCCATGTATCTGCTAAACATACCTATACGTATATACACACAAATTAAAGTGGGTTACCTGGTGACTGGTGCACGCTCTATTTGAGAAGAGGTATCATTTCGAAAGTTATTTTTTGTTGAATATTATAGATAACAAAACAGCAGACTTTTAATTAGAACTAGTACACTCATACGAAGGAGCAATATTGATGTGAGGAGTACAAATGCAGATTAATTGATGTGTTTATTATGTATACTTAATCTATTCGAACTAGTTATTAGGCTTAGTACGCTTAAGACGTCGGACTAGCCCACTAGTATTTAAAAGAGAAAATGATTCTTCATTTATTTGGTGTTTGGTGTTTTCTTGCCCGATTTTATATAACATGCTCGATATTGTCTATGTTGAGGTCAGGATGTAAGTCGTTATTTCGAACATATCATGAGGAATTGACCATTGCCTTTAAAACCATATTTTGAAATCTTTGAATAATTTCTATGTTACTTGCTTTGGCGCAACCCCACAATTGCATCCCCTATGCTCAAACTGGTTGCAGAATCTGCTTATAAATAGCAATTTTATTCTGTATTGACAATACTGATTTACGGCCAATTACTATCCAGATGAAAATTTGCACAGACACTTATTTTGCAGTTTGATAGAGATTAGATCAAGATTGACCCGCCACGCCCACTTTTTGGGGTAGCCCCCATACAAACCCACCGCTCACTTTTGACTTTTTGTATGAAAACTTTTTCATTGTACTCATTATCAACTTAATAATTATAACTTATTAATAATGGTAGCTTCTAGTGGACGTATACCATCACATATACATTAATGGATGGGACCCGCTACCTTTTTGGGGTAGCCCTGCCTACTTATCTGTTTTTGTATGAAAAACTTCTTTCTTCTTTAATGGACAACCCCTTCATATACAAATGGGCGTTTCCCGCCCACTTTTTGAGGTACCTCCATACAAACCTACAGCCCACTTTTATTCATTTCTATGAAAAACGTCAATATCAACTTGAAAATCGATATAGTGGCATCTTACAGATGGTTGCTTCATACACAGCTACTACTGGGCGTGTACCGCCCACTTTTTTGGTAGCCCCTATTTAAACTCCCCACGTTTATGTTTTACAGTAAGATTTAAAATTTCGTGTCAATAGTATTAGAGCTTCGGTCCATCCGAAGTCAACAATTTTCTTCTTTTTTTTTTATTAGTTTTTACATATGTTTACAGTTTCAGCTATGTAGCACGTTTAGTTTGTTTGTGAGAGCCATAACGGTTAGAAGTGT
>JAWNNQ010001398.1:0-22500 GCA_035044765.1 Leucophenga montana | reverse complement strand
GCTAGTTTCAACTTGGGTTATGTACCGCGATCATGGAGGAAGGTGTCCGTCGTCTTTATCCCAAAGCAGGGTAATAGACCCATGGAACTGGCCAAGTCTTAGCTCCTTGCTTCTCAAGACATTTGAAAGTCTTATTGACTGCCACATTAGGCAATCAATTAACATTTCATACCCCTCAACGGTAACCGCGCTTCATAAGCTGGTCGTTAAAATCGAAAGTACCTTTCGATTAAAATATATAGCGCTAGTTGCCTTTCTTGATGTTGAGGGTGCTTTTGATAATACGGGCTATGGCTCCGTCACTCGAGCACTTGCGCAGAGGGGTACAGATAATCTGGGTTGAAGCCATGTCAAATCAATGTGACATATCTTCTTTCTTGGTAATGTGCCTGTCAGAATTAGACCGATCAAGGGGTCCCCTCATGGAGGAGCCTTCAAACCACTTTTTTGGTCCTTAGTGATAGACGGACCTCTAATCGAGCTCAGTTCACAAGGGTAAATCGTCATTGGATATGCTGATCATCTTGCGATTCTGGCCTCAGGGATATTTGGGTATGCTGCCTCGGATTGTGACCAACTGGTGTGCCAAGGAAAGCCTCAGAATTAACCCACAAAAGGCGGTCTTGGTACCCTTCTCAAGAAATTACAAATTGGATCTGGGTACATCCAAAACATCCTCTAGTGTTTTTTGACCGTTTCACGAAATGATTTGAGATGGTGGCCGTGAGAGAGAAAGTTGTTGTAAAAAGTTTTCGAGAGCCCTTTTCGGACAATTGTGTACAATTCACCAGCAAAAAGATCACACAATTACTGGGAACCTTAGCCAAAAAGAACCAGCTGACGGCACCGTACACACCCCAAGAGAACCCGACGGAGAAGGCCTACCGCACAATTAAAACAATGCTGGCCCAATTTTCAGGGGACGACCAAAGGCTGTGGGATGAACTGATCCCAGGACTCACACTAGCCACCAACAGTAGTAATTCCGAGTCGACAGGCCACAGTCGAGCGTTTTAATCCATTGGAAAGGAACCGCAATTGCCACAAGTGACTACAGGGTCAGACCGACCAAGCGAGAACATCCAAGACAAAGCGAAATGGATGACAGAAACAGTCGAGCTTGTGAGGATGAACATGGATAAAACTGCTGAAAAGCAACTGTTTTTAATTTCCGTTTGTTGTTGCTGCCCTTCTCTACCGCCCATTTACAATGCTTATGCAACAAAACTAGTATTAAGAAGTCCAATATAGTCTCCACATTCCCCAACGAACCATTCGGGCGTAGCAGTTTGGCATAATTGTTTAATATTCTCCTTAATTTTAATTTTTTTTTAATTTCAGCAATTTTATTAAAAAAAATTGTGAAAAACTAATATATGGGTTTTGAAAACTACCATTAGGGAATTTGAAACAGCAACTAAGCTTCCGAAATCGGAAAACGTTCGGTAATTTTTGTGGAAAATAAAAAGCTCACATGGATCAGTAATGACTTCATCCTCTTTTCTAAGCTCTTTGTCAAATTTTTCACAATTCAATTTTGGGATTATTTTGAAAGCAACATAACCCACAAAATATCTACATACAAATATTCGTTCCCAATGCTGACTGGGTTTTCGCCCCGGACCAATCTGCACAAGAAGAATCGTGCAGTCAAAGATTGTCCAACTCAGCCCAAGAAGCCCAACTCAGCTGTATCAGGTATATATATGTACAATTTTTTCCTGTGCCGGCATTGACAGGAACCCGGGACCTGGTCCCTGGTTCTGCTCTGTTTGTGGGAGAGAGATATTCAGGAATGTAACCTCGGTCGTGTTCTAGATGTGGCAGATGGTGCCACCTTAGATCTTGGTCGGAACTCCAATCTCATAGAAACTGGACTGAAACTCGTTGCTAACTGCTGCTTAGGTAACTGTAATTCTGATACCAGTGATAGCACAGTTGTTGTACCCACATCCAACACAACTGCAACAACTACCTCTTCACAAGCAGCTGCCGTTGCAAGCTGGGTATGCTCCGTTTGTGGCAATCAGATACATCGCAATGTTTTATCTGTGCGATGTAACGGCTTTCACAATTGGTGTCATATGAGGAGGAGCACTGTTCTACGATCTCATAGAGATTGGAGTGCTTACTTCTTAGCGTCATGCTGTCTATCTTTACATAGAAATATGCTTGTCCCACTTGTGTCCCGGTCTAACGTGCGGGCGTCATGTAGCTCCGGTAGTTCTACACAGTCTTGGCCAATTCTTCCGCCGCCCCGTCAACAAATTATGCGTGCTCGCAGTCCAATGGTTGAGCAGCGATTTAACTCTTTTAGGGTTATGCAACTCAACTGTAATGGTCTGCGTGGGAAGGTGGCTGAGATTGTGGACTACATGGTGCGTCATGACGTCTTAATTGCAGCAGTGCAAGAGACCAAGCTCACAAACTCATGTCGGCTGGCATCTGTTGCTGACTTTAATATAGTCAGGCAGGACAGAGACAGGAACAGTGGAGGAGGACTGGCATTCATCGTTCATCGAACGGTGAATTTCAGACCTTTTTCACTGCCTTCTGTTTGTCAACAGAATTCATTTCTGGAGACGCAATGTCTGGCTATAAAGTCCGGAGATGTCGAGATTGAGTTTGTGAACTTATATCTTCCACCAGTCAACAGCTGCGACCCTGGGTATAATCCGATTTTGAGCCATGTCCTGCAAGGGAATCACAGAGTTATTCTCGGTGATTTCAATGCACACCATGAGATGTGGTTCTCAGAATTAGGTAATGACCTTGGGGGTATTAGTATAGCGGACCAGATAGATAGCACTCCTTTTTGTACGATCAATGAGGATTGTGCAACCAGGATGAGTACTACCACATCCAGCTCACCTGATTTCACTGTCGTCAGTGAATCGCTTATTTCATACTCTGAGTGAGAGAGACGCGATCACTAAGGCTGCAAAGAGGCATATTCCTGCTGGTAGGTTTCCTAATATTAGGCCAGCCTTTCCAGCGGAAGCTGCACGCTTAGCGACCTTGCGTGATCGAATTCAATATTGCCTTGTTGGCACGCAATGTGAACAATCTCGTTGCGGAACACAGGAAGGCAAAATGGCTAGAGCACTTGGATAATTGCGACTCGGGTTCGCGAAGTCTGTGGAACACCATTAAAAAAATATCTGGTGTACCGCAGAATAGGGCTCTTTCATCTTTCACATTTGATGGAGTGCAAATAGGATCGTCAAAAAAGTGTGCCACCTATTTCTGCAGACAGTTCGTGCAACACCCTTCTCAGCAGAATAGGTTAAAGCGTAAATCCATACGTCATATCAGAAGGAAAAAAGGACATGAAGATTTGGTAGATTTTCCATGTGAGGAGGTTCTTGCTGCTATAGGGAAAGCAAAATCATCCAAGGCATTCGGCCCAGACGGCATTCCAATGCTGATGCTGAAGCATCTTGGGCCTATAGCGGTAGCATACCTCACACACGTGTTAAATCTTTCCATTTCTCAGTTAATTGTCCCTAATGTATGGAAGGTAGCTAGGATTGTACCTCTCTTAAAACCTGGCAGTGAAGCTGATCTTGGTTCCTCTTATAGGCCCATATCGCTTCTTTCACCTGTAGTGAAAGTTCTTGAGTCATTATTACTTCCTTCAATGACAGAACACTGCCTTCTAGCAAATCAGCAGCACGGGTTTAGGAAAGGTCGTGGTACTACTTCAGCATTGAGCGAAATCACTACTTTTATAGCTGAAGGACTTAATAAGCCGAGGCCATGCGAACGTACAGTGATGGTGGCTCTAGACTTGAACAAGGCATTTGACAATCTTGTTTCAAGACCTGGACTCCACTTCACTACCCGATAAAACGAAACGCTGGCTATTGAACTATCTTAATGGTAAAAGGGCATACGTTGAGTTTAGCGGTGTGAGGTCGGGTTATAGTAAGTTAAAGATAGGTGTTCAGCAGGGTGAGGTTCTCTCTCGTCTTCTGTTTAACCTTCATTTGGCAAAGATGTCCCTTCCCCATATAAAACTAGTGACCTATACAGATGATTGTTCTGTTTTATCCTCGGGCGTGAATGTAGATGATATATGTGCGAGAATTAACATCTATTTAGACAATTTATTAAATTTTTTCAATGCTCGCAACCTTAGGCTTTCAACTCATAAGTCATCTGCTTCCATTTTCACTTCCTGGTCAAAGGAGGTGAGGATGGAACTAGATGTATTTGTTGGAGGTCTAAGGGTTCCTACTGTTCAGTACCCGATAATATTGGGAACTACATTTGACTCATTGCTTAAATTCTCGGCTCATGCCACCAAGACAAATGATCGTCTTAAGTCGAGAAACAAAGTGTTCAAAGCGCTTGCCGGATCTTCTTGGGGTAAGATCAAGGAGACTATAATAACAAATTATAAAGCTATTGGACGTTCTGCCATAAATTACGCTGCTCTTGTATGGACCTCTTTACTAAGTAAGACTCAATGGCAATGCCTGCAAAGAAGTCAGAATAGTGCGCTGAGGATTGCCACTGGTTGTCTGCAAATGACCCATGAGGATAATTTGCATAATGAAGCGATTATACTGCCTGTTCACCAACGTAATAAGCTGCTTTCGAAGCAGTTCTTGGTGGGAGCGTACAGACGTGATTATCCGAACCAAGGCACCCTCACTACATCAGCGCCTACCCGAAAAAGATCTGATATCAGGATATATAAGACGAGTATAAATCGCTTTATCCCTGATAGCAACATAGAGGAGTATGACTATACTTCTGGAAGAGCCCAATTGCATAAAGATGCAACTGAACAAGCTATACGCTCTTATAGGGACAATATTATATTAGGTGGAAGACCTATTAATGAGAGCGAAAAACATCTCCCTCGTAGCACCAGGACGAAACTTGCACAGTTAAGATCCGGATGGAGCATTATGCTCGAGTGCTACAGGGAAAGAATTGGGATAAGCCATACTAATTGCTGCCCTGAATGCGGTCAATCACCGCACTATACAATTCATTTGTTTAACTGTCCGTCCCAACCGACTCAATTGAGCGCTTTAGACCTCTGGTTACGACCGGTTGATGTTGCTTTTTTCCTAGACCTTGACACCTGAAGTTGCATTTCGGTCTATCTTTCTCTTACATTCAAAAATAGCTTTGATCAATTACATTCATTCATATATAATAAATTGTGTACATATATTTCCTGATACAGCTCAAACGAAGCTGTTACAAGAACAACAAAATATTTAATCGAGACTAACTCCAAGTTTATATTGACGGAATTTTCGAAATCATCCAAAAAGTAATCAGAGCATTCAATTACACTCAAGTCACAGAAATCTGATTCTGTTTCATTAGCTTCTTCAAGTGAAATACAAGGTAGGTCATTTATTGAATTGATTGCTGTTATTTGTATTGATGAATCTGTATCTATTTCTTCACAATTGCTATTGTTACTTGACTGAACTATCTTCCACGTCATTATTTTTGCAAGCGTACTGTTGAGCTCAGCGACAGATGGATTAGTGTTATTTCCACCTTTCTGCCTTAAAACTGCAAAGGTATTTTCTAGCTTATCTTGGTTAAACCGCTTTGTCAAAAGGAAAAACTTCTCAGATTTATTTGTTAAAATTTGATCAGCAAACAGAAGCACCGATATAAGCGTTTGTTTTATACCATTCAAAAAGAATACATCGTTTTGCATTTTCTGTTCTTCAAACTCGCCAATAAAAGAGTAGGATTTACTGTTGAGCTGCAAAGCAGTTCGGTAAAAATTATCGGAATGCAGAGTCCCACTGTTCATACAATCAAAATTTTATCTAGCTTTTGTATGAAATCAGCAGTAGATAGAGCAACTTCCTTTGCATTCTTTTAAAATCCAAAAGTATCGTAAATTGTTCTTATTGCAGCTTGGACTGTTTTGCTAAATACCTGAATGACAAATTTGACACGCATTTTCACAAAAGAATTTGGAGAAATGTGGTTCTTGCATTTTCTTCCCTTTCCCATAGTTCTCTAACAACACTGAAACTAGCTCTTCCATCAGGAGTTTCTATATCATACTCCAGCCAGTTGATTCGAAGGGGTTTTATAAAGTGGGGAAAATCAAGCATGCAAAATATTTATTGACCTCCATACTCAAAATATGGGGTAACTTCGGTAGCACAAGTTCATTGAAGCATTTTGTTAGAAGAGCCTTGATCGCATGAAAGGATTCTATACCAAAACTGCTGACAAGAGAAATGTTATCTTGAACAATCGCTGTAAGTGTTTTCGAATTCAATCCCTTCTCTGACACAAAATAATTCAAAATTGTGCTCCAATTTGAAAATATGGATCTCAGCATAAACACTCAAGCTTGCTTTGCAATTGCATTGCTTCGCGTATGCCCGTAAGTTTCAAATCCGTCAATCAAGTCTATATGCTTATTGTATCGGAGAGCTCTCTTTTAAGGGCCATTTCATCCATTGACAGCACCACTTGAGCGTCTCCTTTTACTTGGAGCTCCATGAACATTTGCTTTAAGGATTCAAAAGCGCTATTTTTAAACCCCGGCTGAAGGAATTTTATTGGGTCCCAACGGTACCGAGCTAATATGTGGCAAATTCAAATTCAGCCTATCTCTAAGGAACACATATTTGGAATGGGACTTGTAAAAAATATTTTGAGAAAGATATTTGGCGTCTTCCGTATATTTTTTTTGTCTGCTACATATGAGAAGTTTGCAAAATCTATTAGATTCTCTGCTGAAATTTTGCAAGGAATCTATCAATGCTCCAAAAGTTTTCCCACCGGATCCCTTCTTATTTTTCAAAAGTTATTCCAAAATATTTTTTTTTTGCAACTGGCTCATTTTTCATTTGTAAAAATTTACATGTTTAATATTTTTTCGCACTTACTGCACACGACCTCATGGCAATGTGCACTATTAGAAGGGAGGTATCCGATGAGAAATCATAATCCATATCCAAATTTTCAGAATTATCTTGCAAATTGTTGGAATAGCTTCAAATTTGAGTTTTTTTTTCCAATATACGTACGGCAAAATTTATCCTGGCAAATAAATAATTTTTTATAATAATTTTCCAACGGTACTTTACACTTCTCCCTCCCAATTTGTCCCATTATTGTATCTCCATCAGGAAATTTAAACAATTGCAAAGATGCATGACTTCGTCTAGATTTTTTGCAAATATAGCAAAATTGATTGCCGGACGGCCGCTTATTTACTGCATTGGCGCTCATACTGCTCGCTTCGACAGCCAAAATAAGAATGAACTGAACATTTTTGAGCACATGCTTACATTTTTTCGTCAGAAATTTGTTCTTACTCTTTTCTCTTCTCATTCTTCTTTTCAACCGAAATCCGTTACAATCGCAACGTTTGTGTATCGAACGCTGCATAGCCGACGCATAACGAACGACGAAAATTCCCCTTCGCACTTACCGCCCGCGTCTGAAACGGCTACATTTTTAGCTCTGATGCGACTCTATGTATTTCTATACTCTTTGCTATAACCTACGTAGACGGGCATGTAGGCCAAAGGTGGGCGACATTGTCTGCATATGGAACCCGCCGACCTAACGTAGTAAGCCTTTAGAATACAAGGCTCTTCGGAAGTTGCCAGCTAAACAGGCCTACATAACACATTTAGGAGACGTTTAGTGGGACATTTAGAAGTAATTTTTGGGCGTCAGTTGGGGAGACAATTTCAGATTGATATAAAATGTTTATTTTCATAACTTTTTTATTTTTACGTATAAACTACAATTGAACCCTACTCAGGGGGAAAGGGAACAGGGTAGATGTGGACAGGGGAAATAGGGAGAAGGGGACAAGGGAAGGGGCTCATCGGTCACATCGATCCTAAAAAAGGCTAAAATATAAATAAAAGGCCAAGCAAAAGGACAAGTTTTAAATTATTTGGCTTGTTTCCTAATGAATTTTTGTGATTGTTTACTTCGACTCAAAACTGGACCGTGCTCTTTACATGTTGCCACTTAATAAAATGAATATTATTGAAAAGAGCTAATATCTTTTTGATATTGTGGCTCTCTTTTCTAAATACTTTTAAAATACTAACAATCGAAAATTTTTGTGGACCTAAATCACTTCAATATTTTTCGTGCGTGTTATGCGTGCACGTGGATTTCGTGTGCTGAGCTGCCTGAACACTTCTGCGTGAAGTTTGCGTGAGGTTTACTTCGGAAACTCAAACATAGCTGGCACCTGCACATTAGTAGGATATTAAAGACTTGTTTCTGCCGAAATTAAATTTTTTTTTCCATTATTTCACAACTACACAAATTTCGAATTAGAGCGACAGAAATTTCAATCGCGAAAGTAAGTGAAAATTGGATTAGGCCTGTTATTGAAGCTTTTGTTTATCAGTATGTTTCCTTCGGTTCCATCGAAGTATAGAATATCTTTTGTTTCAAGTTTATTTACAAAATTACCATTTTAATCCTATTCAATATTTAGCTTCATGTTTTTCTCATCACTTATATTCTTATTATCCTTTTTCGCGCATTGTTCGTGTATAGCGGGTGAGGAGGCACGTAATTCAAGGTTATAATTGTTCTGGCTGGAGCTTGATACGTGATTATAAACAGCAAGCGCTTGAGCTACAAAATCTCATGCCTCAATATACTGCTCGGCTAACGTAAGTGCTGCTGCGTTTTTATCGTCCTTTGTAAATAAAAAAACATTGCAGCTTCGCCACTGGCTTTGTTAATATGTTCTTGACGCTCGGCCTCTGAAATAGTAATAGTGACAAACAAGAACCGCAATTAATCATTTCAATTTGAAAAACGGGTACATTTTAAGGATCCAACTAAACCCATCAAGTTTTATTTTATTTATTGAATAAGAGAAAGTATGCATAATTAACAAGAAAGAACGCTGTAGTTGACTGTGATCCGGTTTCGAGATACCCTTTACAATGTCTAAAGGTTATTATATAAGCTATAGCTTCGTAATGGGGCCATGCTCTATATGGGTTCGACCTCGACCAATGAGAGATATTTTATTACGATCAACGTAAAATACAACAAATTTGGCGTTTCTAGCTTAACACAAATATCACAAATTTTCATACAAAAACATATACATAAGTGGGATCAAGTATAGATGGGGTCTACACCTTATAGTAGTTTTAGCATGAGAGTCGAAATATTCAAACTAGAAATGTGAAATTCGAGTCGTCCGGAAGATATTTTACTTATTTGTGGTCGATACCATAGTAATTAGATTTAAGCAATATACCCAAATATTAAGATGAACGTGACATAAATATTTTTACATTTTATTAGAATGTCAAAAAAAAAAAAAACAATTTATATTAAATCAATAAAAAATATAACCTTCCGTAGCATCTATCACTTTTTGCAGACGTCTCGGTACAGACTCAATTGAACTGTAGATAAAATGCAATGGAATATCCTTCCAGAGTGATTTTACTTCGTATATTGTTAAGAAGTTGTTTTTGAGAAGTTGTTTTGAAATTCTGACGTAGACTTGATGTCAACGAATTGTTCTTTCACTATCAATTTTTTCCGTTTCTTCTAGTTCTTTAGCAACCGATCGATGAGTATGTAAGACTTCTATCTTGTTTAAACTGCCGCAGAATATAAGTATCTGTCTTGGCAGTTATCGTGCATGGTCTGCGACAACATTATTTGTCGTGTGGGTTTTTTTATATTTGTTTTTTTGATAATAGATCGTTTGACGTGAAATTTTATATAATTTACTGATATTTTTTACTGAAATACCAGAGATTTCATTTTTAATGAATTCATTCAAATTTTAAAATGAAGAGAATAGCTGTTTAGCAAAAATCTATCAACTAAACTAAGCCGCAGCAAAGGTTTGCTTTTTTATTACCAGCCGATAAATGCGACCTAAATAGAAGTAATGTCAAAATACTTTTGTCCAGTCAAACTCACCTAACCAATGAGAATAAAGCTCATAAAATGAAAACGCAAAATGCAAAAAATATTATATAATTTATGCTATCATATACTTAACGGTATGCCAGATAAGAGTACCGTTACATGTTACAGTTCTACAAAATACAATGCTAAACGTTGCGCAGAGTTTTGTTAAAATATTTTTGCCTACGTGTGTATGTTGGTAATAAAAAACAAGAAAAAACATCAACTTCTGTTGATCCGAACCTCTAATACCACTAACACGAACTTTTAAATAGTATTGAAAAACACAATCGTGGGGTGCTTAATTAGGGGCTACCCGAAAAAGTGGGCGATTCACGCTTACTTTTTGGGGGATGGAATCGTTTGCAGAAGTGGTAAGTCCTTGGCCATTCTCTTGAGAGTGGTCAAATTACGATTCTTTTGCAACCGGCTCAAGCAGCTCACAAATGCCCGTTAGGATACTTATCCCTTGTGTAAGTCACGGAATCTCCGTGGTGAGCAAATTGTGAGAAGGCAACCACTCCACTTAATTAGGGGTTAGTGCGCTGAATTTGGTTGCCGCCACCTCAAAAAAAAAAAAAAAATGTACCACTGAAGACACAAAGGAAGCCTCGACCAAACGAAGTACTTGGCGTCCACTCGCAGACCATCGGCGCGTCTTGGACGCTCTGTGAGTATGGATAATTTCAACTTCAACGTTGAACGTTTATCTGGGAACTGAAAATGACAACAACGTCAGTCAAGAGATCAGACGAAGAATCACGCTTGCTAATCGCTGCTACTTTGGGCTCTGCAAGCAAATTAGAAATAGAGCCCTCTCTCCAAGTACGAAGATAAAAATCTATGACACTGATAATCCCGATCCTGCTTATGGCGCAGAAGCATGGACCCTGACATCAATGGACACATCGTCTTTAGGAGTGTTCGAGAGAAACATTCTTCGTATAATTTTGTCCCTTAGAGTTGTCGAGTTTAGGACCCGTATAAACCTCGAGCTGTCCGGATGAGGTGACCAGCGTCTGCACTGGGCTGTTCACCTAATCAGGATGAACCCCGAAGATCCAGCACTAAAGGTTTACTACGGAAACCTGAACTTGATTGGTGGACGGGGTCAGAGAGGACGTCCGAGCTTAAGATGGCAAGATTTATGATGACCTGAAAAAACCCACTGGTAGAAGTGTATGAAGCGACCCTCTATAAGATGCCACCACATCGAATTTTAAGTTGATATTGACGTTTTTCATACAAATGCATAAAAGTAAGTTGTGGGTTTGTATAGGACGACCTCAAAAAGAAGGCGGGACATGCCAATTTGTATATGTACATATATGAAGCGGCAATCCATTAAATCGCAAAAAAACACAAAACTGGACAGTTCATTTGTATGCGGGCTACCCCAAAAAGTAGGCGGGTCAATCTTGATACTCTGTTAAAATGCAATAAAAAAAGTGTATGTGCAAATTTTCAACTGGATAGCAAAAAAAATTACAGACGGACAGTTGAACAGAATACTCACATCCAAAAGTATTCGAAAGCCGAAGCACTATTTGTTACTCAAATTCGTGAGGCTCTCAACCGCCCCTTGCTTGATTCTTTGCATATCTCTGGCTCCCACATAAAAAATTTGTAATGACACTTCTTCTTTGTAATGACTTATTTACATATTGTATGGTATGTATCTTATTGTTATAAAAAGTCTTCAAACCAAGTTTTAAACACACAGACATGGCTGGAGACTTGTCTTATTGTGCTGATTACGAATA
Organism: Leucophenga montana; assembly: GCA_035044765.1. NCBI lineage: Eukaryota > Metazoa > Arthropoda > Insecta > Diptera > Drosophilidae > Leucophenga > Leucophenga montana. Next base: position 10,813 of record JAWNNQ010001398.1, on the reverse strand, counting down.
TATATCTTATATAGGTTGTCCGATGCTTCCTTTAAAGCATTGCAAACATTGTTCCTAAATTATAATAATATGCACATACAAACTATAAAGTATATAAAGTATTAACTTTTGGAACAACCGAAGTTAATGCTTTCTCTTGTTGCATATTACCTGAGGCAAGTATTCTAGACTTTCTTTTTCCTTCGGCAATATTAATTTCCGCTTCTCTCACACCTTCAGACTCCAATATGGCAGCACGTTTTCTCGTTCTGCTTCAACTTGCATTTGCATTGCTTCATGCACTCTAGATGGGAGCTAAAGAAAAATTAAACTTTATCTCAACAAGGCAGTTCAAATTCGAAGTCTTACACGAATGTCGCGAATTTCGTATCGGAGGCATGCGATTCCCCATGCTTCGCTTGCCTTGTTGATAGAATCCACTATGCTAACGTTTAGAGATTCTCTCTCACGAAAGACTTTGTCCAGGGACATTTTACCTAATTCAGATCGCATTGTCGTTTGGGCAAGCTGAGTTATAGCGAACTCTGGGTCCTCAACGCCGTAAGACGCTAAAATGCAAAATATATTTCAAACTTCTGATTCAATAAATTTATTGAACTAGTCATACCTCTATAAGCATCAATTATCCTCAGGTATAAAACACCGTCGATACTCAGCGTGACGTTGTCTGACGTAATTGCACTTTGCTTTGGCACATCAATAGCAATTTCTTTCAAACTTTGTACGTATTTGATTTTATCGACCACTGGTACGAGGATGTTTAGACCAGGATCGAGAATTCTATTGAATCGACCCATGCGTTCCACAACCCATGCCTCTTGCTGTGGCACAAACATAACTACTGTGTTCATTGGTGTAGATGCTTTACACCGCCTCGGAATAAAAACAGCTCGTGTACCGGCAGAATTCCTAAAGCTCTGCAAAATGCACAAATTAATAAATTTAATTTATCGTAAGAGCATTAGAACTCACTTGTGACCAAAGCTTCCCGCCAGACGTAAAAACTCCCAGCATTTTTGCTAATAAATAAAAGTTTAAATTTTTTATGATTTCCCTGCAATCGCAAGATCGTAAAATCCAATTTGTATAGACGGTGTATACGTGAAACAGTAAAAAAAACGTGGCCACACTCCACGAAATAGTAGTTTTTCCAAAAAAATTGGTTCTTTCTTATTCGTTGCTTACAGGGTGATGAACAAAAAGAATTATATATACATATGTATGTATGTTAATTCAATTATTTTTGATAGGAAAGTGATAAAAAAAATTATTAAAGTTATATCACTAATATAAGAAACATAGTTTTTTTCTTCGCTAATGAATAATGACATTGAGATTTTGACAAAAAAATAAAAATAACGTTAGCTTCGGAGGAACCATTTCGAACAATCGTTCGGCAACGAAGAAATTTTATTGCAATTGGTAGATTCATCAATATGCAATATAATAAAGTATATTCCAAAGAGTATTTGCCACAAAATTCTGCTTTATGGTTGCTGTGGATGGGATTGAAGTTTATGTATAATTTTGTTAGTGATGAAGTATAAATAATAGGAAATTAATCAAAGAAAAAAAGAATAATTGGGGTTTCAAATCCAGAGCTTTGAGGTGTTAGCAAACACGCTATAAAAATGAACTATTGTATACTCAAATCTGGTTTAATATACATTAAGAACAAACCATATTTATATAATATTAGTTTTTCTTATTGAAACCACATAGATAATAGTATGGTTACCCAAAAAAAAATTTATTTTAATTGATTTTCCTCGATTGCTCGATTGAACAGCATTTTATTTTTATTTATTATTTTGGATTACACACCTCCACCATTTTTATACCATTCCCAAATAGTGTGATGAACTCAAGAAACTGGTAAGATAGTTTCTTGGGTAGCCAGGCTGAGGCCACCGATCGGGTCGCAGGTTGCGGATAGCGAACGACCTCAAATGAGGCCAACTGTGAATATGCGTTTAGTTTTCCTTTTCGCTAATAAGCAGTCCCGGACAGCAAGCGAGTCCTGTTAGCGTATATAAAGTATAGTCTCATACAACCTTTCACCTACCTACTCCTTAGTATCATTTCAAGTGGCGACCGTCTGTTCTAAGAAATGACTAACCGGGTATTGCGAATCTCTGCCCGGTGGACCTTCTACTTCTTTGCAGCTCGTGGGATGATAATGGAGAACAATAAAAATAACAACTCTTTAACACTGAAGAAATGGGTTGCCGGTACTCCCAAAAAACAACGGGAAGGTTCCACAAATACCGGCAAGACGTTAGAGCTACAGCACAACTGAGCTCTGGCTCCTCGAAGAGCGTAGGGAGGCCAGACAGAAACGTCTTACCCCCGAAGGCTTCTACTAGCGAAGGTTCTACAAGTCAGCGTACCGCGATTGGTCCAGATGCCAGTAGTCTGCCCAAGGACGGTAAGATAGTGAGTGGACGGGAAAAGAACTTCGTTCAACCCTACCCTAAGAAAGCTAACGATGATAATCGGCGCGTAGCATGTCTCATACTGAAGCGGCATGCTACTGCTCCTATTAAGGAGGACCAGACGTCCAAGGAGGATTTTCAAAAGATGAAAGAAGACATCGAATGGGCCAGGATGGTTGTACCGCACTTCGATATTAAATTGTATGGAGCGAACAACGCCAACAAGAGACAGATATCCATGGAAGAGGGTCAACTGGCAGCGCTTAAGAGAGCCAAATCCAGTGGCACTCCTTGGGCCAAATCGTTTGCGGAGATAGCACGTCACCAGTGGAAGTGGGTCACGAGGGCGTTGGCGAAAATGGCGATGTCATGCTGGAGAACCCAGGCCCGGCACCAAATTGCTCTGTTGCTGGATGGTATCATTGTAACATTAAAATCATTGCGTGCGATCAAAAGCTGCAGTAGCTAAGATGGGAGAAGTTTACCCCGGTGCGATGCTGGAGTCAGTAGAAGGAAGAGATATTCCTTCCCGCCCGAGGGCTAGGGCATGGAACCTACGGATCTAGAAAAAATGCTACAAATGTTTACGGTTTTCAATGCAAACCTCCCGACACACAATTGGAAGGTCGTAAAGATGGAGGAGATTACGAAGAGGGCCACTACACAGGTGCTTATTCTCCTAAACAAGGAAAGCCTCGAACCATTAGCTAAATGTGGGGACAGGATCAGCTATGGGTATAAAACCGATACAACAGCGGTAAAAACTTAACATCTTTTCAGGAGCCGGTAATGAAGATAATATCAAAAAAAAAAAAACCTGGGCTATTGATACCTATCCATTAAATTGGAAAGAAGTCAAAGTGGTTTTTATACCAAAGGCAGGCAAAGCTTTTAGTCTAACTTCCTTTCTATTAAAAACTTTAGAGAGACTTTTAGATGCTCATATAAGAAGCAGAGTTAATCCCTCGCTTCTTTCCAGCGCTCAACATGCGTACAGTAAAAGTAAATCAACGGAAACAGCTTTGCATTTCCTGGTACACAATATCGAGAAATCAATAGAGCAAAAGGAATTTGCCCTTGCTGCATTCTTAGATATAGAGGGTGCCTTTAATAACGTTCTCCCAGTCGCTGTTATAAGGGCTCTGACGGATGTTGGGGTCGATGCGTCTCTGGTGGTTCTTATTCACAAAATGCTAACCAGCAGAGCTGTGAATTCGAAACTAGGAGGGGCGTCGGTCAAAAGATTTGTCAGTAGTGGAACCCCACAGGGGAGCGAACTCTCTCCGCTTTTGTGGGTGAAAGAGGTGAACCAGCTGCTAAAATTCATGGAAGTGGCTGGCTACAATGTAATAGCGTATGCAGATAACGTAGTGGTGTTAATTAGGGGAAAATTCCCACAAACACTATGTAACCTAATGGAATCCGCACTTGCGGTAATTTCGAAATGGGCTTCTGGCTGCGGCCTGGATGTGAACCCGACAAAAACAGAATTAGTGCTCTTCTCAAGGCAAGACAAGATTCCGACAATGACCTTACCCAGACTTAATAACATTAGGCTCAATATCAGCGAATGCGCTAAATATCTAGGAGTGATCCTGGACAGTAAGCTCAATTGGAATAAAAACACGGAAGAGCGGCCAAAGAAGGCAAACATAGCACTCTTTGCGTGCAAAAAAGCTATTGGAAGAAGGTGGGGTTTTTCTCCATCTATCTTCCACTGGCTACATACGGGAGTAGTTAGGCCCATTCTGCTCTACGCAGTCTTAAACAAATGCATAAGGTGCAAAGAAGTGCAGATCTGTGTATAAGTGGAGTTTAACGTACTACACCGACGGAAGCACTAAACGTAATGCTTCACTTGATCCCACTGGATCTCATTGCGAGAGAGAGATAGCAATAGTTACAGCCTTTAGACTGAACGAATCTTCAGCCTGGCATAGCAGCTCCTTCGGACACTCGAGGATACTACAATTACAAGAAAATGTACAATCAAATACGGACTACTGCATACCAAACACTAACTTCGGTATGAAGTTATAATACCCACCAGACAACAATGGGACAATCTTCCGCATTGCAGGGAAAATGCTATCAATATCTTTACGGACGGCCCTAAGCTAGATAGTCGGGTAGGAGGAGGTGGATTTTCACCAGATCTGGGGATTAGAGAATCCTTTAGACTGCCCGATCATTGTAGCGTTTATCAGGCGGAGATGCTAGCTATTCAGGAAGCTACGCATCTCCTAAGTCTATACCCATACACTTAGGAGAAAGTGTTTATATTCTCGGACAGTCAAGCTGCCCTGGAAGCGCTGAATTCCTTCAGCTCCAATACCAAAATCACAACGGAGTGCCGTAAATCTCTTAACGAGATTGTCGAGCACTATGTTATACATCTCATCTGGGTGCCTGGTCACCAAAATATAGAGGGAAATTGTAAAGCGGACAAACTGGCCAGAGAAGGTACCACAGCTGATATCCTTCCAGGGAAGGACACAGTAGGTATACCCATGGCTACATTTAAACTACAGATCTCAACAGAGATAATAGGTATAGCAACCAATAGATGGTGCAACCTTGGTACGTGTAGAATCTCAAGACTTAATTGGCCAAAATATAACCTCAAAGGAACAATAACACTACTTCAGCACAAGAGAGATCAGATTATTGTGAGAGCCCTAACAGTCCACATCCATAATTGGGAGGCATGCCGCAAGGTTAGGGATAAACTCCTGGGACTTCTGCAGAAGCTGTGGAAATGCCGAGGAGTAGAAGACGGTCGAGCATTTTCTATGTCATTTCCCGGCCCACAGTAGGAAGAGATTGTCGTTAGTAGGTCGCTCCTTCCTGGATAACCTAACGGAAATTTCGGAAAAAGAGATCAAAGAGATTTCGACGTTCTTGACACTGACAAAGTGGTTCTCAGAATAGCTGCGGTAGGAAATAGGAAAGATATGTGGTATCACAAGGGGCCTACGCTGGCCTAAGTGACAATGTGGCCTTACTAACCTAACCTAACCTAGTGTGAAATGCTATTATCAGTTTTTCTGATTATTATCAATTATCTTGTTTTCTAGGCTGTGTTTCTTTTGTCTTCATATTTAGCTGCTTTACTTTCGTTTTGATATGCAGCTTCCAAATAAGGCGGCAGTCGGGATGAATTCCAAGATATTTTACCTATTCGTTTTGTGGAATTTCTGAACTATTCAACCTAAAAGGTAGGCAGTTTACTCTCCTCAATGTAAATATGGTTTGTACTGATTTTTTGAGTTTACTTTAATTTTCCAATGATTTAGCTATTTCTGTAATAAGCATAGCTCAGCCTGTAGATGTTGAGTAGCTTCTTCTGGAAAACTGATTGTTGTGTCATTCGTTTAATTGTACCGAATGTTAATGATGAGCAAACTGCTCTGGGGACTTTTTCTTTAATATGAACACAAAATACGAATGTTTAGCTTTGAGTGATAATATTTATTACGCTTGGCTATTCTGCTAATTTACATAGTGATTAAACAACCGATAAAATATAATTTTTGAATTATTGTTCAAATAACGAGAAAAGACGCAACATAAAACAACAAAGTTCAAACTTATGTTTACAAACATTAAAAATCAAAAACAAAAATATAAATTGTTACTCCATAGAAAATGCAAAAAACACAAAGCGCATCTAAAAAGAGCAGCAAAAAAACGATGAGCGAGTCTAATGCCCATCAAAGAGAGCGAAGGCTCTCTTCCAATTCCAACAACGCATACTTTACTGTTTTCTCCAACCATCACCAATGATAACATCAATAGTGCTAATACCAATACAAACAATAACAACCAAAACAAATCCCAAACAAATCAAAAGCAAAACCAGCATAATGCAAGCCCTTGCTCTTTAAACTTACTTACACTCAACAATAAACCAAATACAAACAACAATACTATTTCGTGGTCTGAGCATTGCGCGTCCCCAATGACGCCTATGCCTCAACCAACAACAACAGCTACAGTTATCCAGTCCTCATCTCCAGTCAAATTTTCATCGCACTCCTCATCGTCTCTTTCGTCAACTTAGCTTCCATCAATAACGTCTTCGTTTCTCTCAACCACAACTTCGTTCTCTTCATCCCTATACCCACAAGTATCACTCGCTCTATCTTCGCCACTCATCTTATCGGAACAGAACACCAACTAAATCAACGGGTATGACAGACTCAAAAACACAAACAAAAAAATCAAACTACCCACAATTATTGGCTTGCAAAACCATCTACGAACCGATATGCTTCACTAGCTATTGAAAATGAAAAAGAAGCAGTAGATACGCCAACCATAAATATCGAAACTTTGGTTCAAAAGCCAAACAAGCCCCACCTATTTATGTGCAGGATGTTGAGCAAATAAAAACTCTTAATAGCGCTCTATCATATATCGCCAACAAAGACTTTATTTTAAAAACACTACCTAACAACGAAGTTAGAATTCAGACGACTGATTCAATCCATTATACCGCGATCATAAAGATTCTGCGTTCTAAAAATACGGAATAATATACTTTTAAGCCCAAAGAAGAAAGAGGATTTAGAATAATTTTAAGACACCTACACCATTCATTTGATATTACCGAAATAAAAGAAGAACTGAAAGAATTAGGGCATGACGCAATAAACATTTACAATATACAACAAAAATACACAAAAAAAGCCTCTACCGCTATTCTCAATAGAACTTAAAACTAGTCCGACATTTATAACATAACGACATTACTCAATACTAAAGTGCAATTCGAAGCACCCAACCAAAAGAGATCGATTGCCCAGTCAACAATATGGACAAACAAGAAACTACTGTACCCGGGACCCTGTTTGTGTTAAGTGCGCGGGAGAACATAAAACACTAGACTGTCAAATGGACGAAACTAAAATTAAATGTGCCCTACCAATTACAAAGAATGCGAACTGTACAAAACATTAAAAATTCAAAGATTCCCAGCAATGAGACCTAAAAATATAATAGAAAAGAAACCCAAAAACCAAGAATATTACATGTACCAATTCAACAAGGTTTAACTTACGCTCAAGCCGCTGCTTGTACTGCACAAGCAACTAGCAAGCAACTAGTTCACAGCCAACAAACTCGAATAATACATAGGACAACCACAGTAGGAAACTTGAGTACAGGAACATACAAACTTAACAATGCATCACAGACCGAAGATATGTAAGAATTAAATCAATGATGAAGCAGTTAATTCAACATATGATGGTATTCATGAACGTTATAACACTTTTAGTAAATAAACGCATTGACAGTAGGCTGAAAATAGTTTTCTGGAATTCTAATGGTCTAAATAATCATATTTTAGATCTGAAGCATTTCTTAAAAGAACACAAAATTGACATTGCGCTTATTTCTGAAACTTATTGCACAAATAAGCATGCCTTGAACATACACAATTATACAATATACACCACAAATCACCCGGACGGCACAAGACACGGAGGCACTGCAATAATTATTAAAAATCATATTCGACACACAAAGCAACGACGGACACCTGCGACGCTAGACTATTTCTTTCATATATCTATATATATAAATATCTTTAGCAGACACCTCATTTTGAGCAAAACCGAGAAAAGAATCGCTTAAATATTCGTTAATAATACTTTTTGCAAATTTTTCTAATTTTATCCACTCTCCAGTTTTTCTCTGCCTGTTCTTGGTCTATAACTTTTAATCCATCAAGTTTGGTTAAAAATGCTCTTATGCGAAATTTCCATATGGAATACTTTTCGCCATCAAATGGTTTTATATTTCGTTTATTACCTTCATCCATTATTTAAATTAAATTGTACTTAGCTGATGTTATGGCCTGGTCTGGACCCATAACCTATTGAAAAATTGAATACAAAACGTTCACCAATGTAGACAGGCGCAACAACAACAGCAAGAGAACAACAGAAAAACACAATAAAATAGTCCAAGTCCACTCGCAATCCAATTTAATTAGAAACAACAATATTTCAGTTTATATTTCAATTCTTTTATTTTCAATTCTTTTAATTACGACTTGTCACTCCAAAAAGCTGAATCAAACTGTACGCATAAGAAAGAAAAGCAAGGAACCAACCGATCACCAACACATACGCATTATTAACTCGCGTTACAACATATTTACACATTGTATATAATAATTTGTGTGTGTGCATGAGCAATGAGTTTTTGACTATTTAGCAATTTAGCTTTGTTATTTAGATATGCGCAATTGCATTCCTTTATTAGTGATGGCACAAATGAATGGCCCTTTTTTTCAACAGCTATAAAAGGAGCAACATTTTTCGCAGTAGGGGCAGTGTATTACGGGCTCTTGTTGAGTATAGTCTTGGTTATTAGTCAGTGGGTTACAGACTCTTGTTTGGTATTGTTTGGCTGTTAGTCAAAGGTTTAAGGACTCTTGTTGAGTATTGTTTGGCTGTTAGTCAAAGGATTTTGGACTCTTGCTGAGTATTGTTTTGGACGCTTGTTGTGTATGGTTTTGGTCTCTTGTCGAGTACAAATTGGCACTTGGTGGAAGGGCCACGAAAGATATTGAGTTTGAGAAGTTTAAGGAATGAATTTGAACATTGGAATCAAATAAAAGGATTTGATTATTCGGTGTTGAAAGGAATTCAGAAGTTGAGCATGGGTCTCAGAAGGTTTTGAGGACTAGAACTCTAAGGATAATAATAGGTTTAATTTTAAGTTGGCATTGGAGCAGGGATATAGTTTAAGGGTAAGTGAAATTAATTTAGAATTACGGACTTGCAGTGGAGCAAGAATAATTCAAATTAAAACGGTATTCGGATCTTGCACTGGCGCAAGGGTACTAATGATAAAATCATTGGTGGTGAGGCATGATTTGGTTATTTGAGGAGGTATAAAGCTCGTACTGTCACGAGGATATTGAGTGTCCAGTGAAGTGCTTGGGGTTTAAGTCCACAAAAGACATCACTGCGGGGTACCAGGTGGCGGTGGAACGGACGCTGAGACTAGGTTGGCACACAGATCATTCAGGACATAGCCTAGTGTAGCAGTGAAGGACCGAAGGAAACTTAACCGACCCTCATCAAACACACCAGCAGAGAGAGAAGAAACGAATACAACGTAAAGATAAGCAAATAAAGCAAGGATAAGAAGATTGAACTACAGAAATAAAGGCGGAAATAATAATAATAAAAAAAATAAAGTGTTTCCTTACCTCAGGGTCTGCAAATATAAATTTATGTAAAGCAAACTCTGGAAAAGCTGAGCTATCCCAGCCTTTGACCCGGGACAACCGAGAGTCCTTTACAACTTTCTAAGCTAAATGGTATGGTTCCTATTAAATTATATAATATTTTACGTAGCTACATAACTGGTCGATATTTTTATTATTGAAAAATTGAACACAAAACGTGCACCATTGTAGACAGGCGCCTCTGTGCACCAATCCAGCAGCATCCTTCAGACGCAGCAACAACACTTGCAACAGAACAGCAGAAAAACAGAACAAAATACAAAAAACGATCAACTGGTGAATTTGTAAACCCAATAACTTTTAAAGCATTCTCGAAAACATCAAACCAATATCTTGCTGCCTGCTTGAGACCGTAAATTGCCTTACTACACACTTGATTACTATTACAAGTCAATCCTTGAGGTACTTTCATATATATTTCCTCCTTTAATCTGCCATTTAATGCAGTTTTCACATCCATATGATGCACTCTCAAGCTATATTGGTTTGAAAAAGACATCATAATTCTGAAACTAGTAATCCTAGTAACCGGAGCAAATGCTTCATCGTAATCGTCCAAATACTATTATATTTTATTGGGTTACCAAATTAATTTTGCTTAATAGTGAAAATCCATTTACAGTCAACTATATTCTTATTTTCTGGCATTTCAACCAAATAAATGTTTTATTGATTTCATGGGAACTAAGTTCATCTTTAATAGCTTCTTCCCACTGTATCTTATCAATCCTCTCTTTAATTTCATCAAATGATGTTTTGATACTATCAATAGAAGACTGAGCATTCATTACACAGTTCTTAATCATGTCTCTGTATGAAATTTTAAGTTTATCCTTTAACCTATCGCTTTTTTCCACCTGTAATTTACAGTTTTCTTGTATATCATCAAATATGACACCAGACATTTCTGGATCGGCATTTTCGCTTCCATTTATCACTTCATTAGGCTGTGTTTCTGATACAGTTGTTTCCTGAACCTTTTCCATTACAATTAGATCACTGTTCAATATCATTTATTCTATTATGACAACTAATGTTGTTCTCAACAACCACAGCTCTAGACTTTTCAATGTTTGTTTCATCAAACACAACATCTCTTGCAATTGTAAAT
>JAWNNQ010001397.1:0-98083 GCA_035044765.1 Leucophenga montana | reverse complement strand
CTTCGTGCAATTCGTGTATAGCAGCAAATTTTGTTTGCAAAAGTTAATTGAGCGTCAATTTTTTATTTATTTTTTGTTTGTTTTGCTTTTCATAATTAATACATACATATCTATAGCATAAGCATAAGAGCGTACCTAACGTAAATATACTTATGCGAGATGGAGTGGAACGATATTGAACCGACTGTCAGCAGGACGGTGAGATTCGAGCGTTGCAACAAGCCGCTGGTAAGCACGGCCAACGCTTTTGCCGGCGGAGGCGGTGCTAGTCAAGTAAATACGGACACAGAAGTTGGTAAGTTTTTTTCAACCGCCGAGTTTATGTATATGTATGTACATATGTATTGTATATAAACGATTTGTATATAAACGATTTCATTTGTAGCCATTGGTGGTATCATAGAGGGCGGAAAGTGGGCTTGGCTAGTCAAAAAACACGACAATACAACGCTGCAAATTATCTCGCTGCGGAACGGATGCACAGTATGCCAGTATAAGTTTGACATATTTGGTGTCAGTGAAAAACAGGGGAAGCGATACCGCGTAAAACATGTCGAACGGGTCTTGGCCAGCAGCAGTGAAAGAAACACGCTACTTGCCATTTGTCTTGAGGCATCGTTTTCTGGTTTGAATGATGCTGATGAAGAGTCACACATCGTGTTATACTCTATGGCGGACAACTTTCGTTTTCACTGTATTCAACTTGAATTTCGTGTCCCTTGTCTTAAATTCTTGGATTCCAAAGCATGCCGTCGTTCAATATTTCAAAAATACGATGGCTGTCTAGCTGTAGGCAGTGAAAATGGCGTAATCATTTTGTTAGATTTAAATATCGAACATCGGTTGGCCGAACATAAGGCACAGATGATAAGTAAGCAAACTTGCCTCCGCGGTATGCACGACACGCATGAAAAATGTGCTCTAGTTCAATTGGTGAACTATACAGAGAAATTCCCTGATGTAATTGCCACATTCCGGAAATGCCGTGAAGAGGATCTAATCTTTGGTTTACGCTTACAAGGTAAGGAAACGACATTACATGCCGAATATAATTCAGTATACATTTTTTAAATCTCATTATTCTGCTACAATTTAAGAAATTGATGAACCGTGCGCCATACGCAGCTTATTGCCTTTGAATGTTGTAGTTGGATTGGCGGCGGGCACCGCTGACGGACGCATTGTAGTATACGATCTCACCGAAATGGTGTACTACTGTGTAGTCACAGAACCGTCACAGTTGACAGCAGTTGAGCGTATGTGTTGCCTCGTGCCGCCAGATGATCCACGTCCCAGTTTCTACATATGCGGTCTGTACAATTTACGCGATTCGCTGCATGCAACGCTGTATGCAACGCTGCATGAATTCATATACGAGGAACGTAAAGAGGAAGACGAACGGTTTATTTCATTTGTGGTACGTACTTTAATATCACTTTATTAATATTTTCTTTTTTTTTTGTGAAAGTTTGACGTTCGTATTTGCAGAAATTCCACTCGCACGTCACACGGCTAAAATTGCTTCTTGAAAACTCGCCCAGTATTGTTATTGGTTGCCAATCCATTTCAAAACTAAATGGCAATGATGTCGCCATAGACATATGTTTTTTGTCTTGGCATTCGTTAAAAGATGGACAAAATAAGACACTAATATTTGATTTGAACCAATGGTACAAGGAGCAAATGCCACCCAGAATTGTGCCACAACGGACCCCTACCTATCTTGCCGGGTACATTCTTAATGGACTCAGTCGTGGTATTCATGTAGAAGTGGTCCCTAAGAGCATTACCCACTTTGATTCCGTACAACGCAACGAGCAGCATTTTTACCCAAATTCGCTAAGTTTTGGTAAATATTAATGCAATGAATTTATCTTATATGACATAGAATTTAATTGCTCCCATAATTGTTGCAGACTGCATTCTAATGATAAAGGACTCTTGTCGCTTTTTTAACTGGGCCGGTGCACAGAATCGATTCATTAACATGTTACGAACTCGAAATTCTTCAATATTTCTCAAACCGCATCCATATCATGAGGAAATTCTTCGCTTAGGTTTGATGCCACAATTTTGTGAACAGCTGAGAGATTCCACATTGTCTAGAGTAAGTAAGGGTAAAACAAAATCTATTTTTTGGTTTAATTATAAAAGAATAGTACATATTGGGTCTTGTATGTATGTACGTATCCGAAGAACTTTAACAAATAAGCCATAAATACTTATCGGGAGTGACAGAAATCTCTTCCGTCTCCAAGTTTTTTTTTGGTCTCAAGTTTATTACATATAAATATTGATATTCCATACCCTCCATAGCCTCCATACAAACACACCGTCCACTTATGTGGTTTTGTATGAAAAACTTATTTATTTAGGTCAATATCTTGAAACCCGTTTCACATACATATTCTAATTGGGGTGTCCCATAATTTTATTGCGATAGCCCCCACACAAATCCACCCGCACCCCCCCCCCTTTTCTGTTTTTATTATTATAACCAATATCAATTGATATGGGTATTTTTATGTGCTGACTTTTCACATAAACCCGTATATTAAAGAGCATGTCCTGCCCAATTTTTGGTTTTTTTTTAAAGTTTATTAGTTCTACTAAGTAGTATGTATTAAGGGAAAATTCCAGCTAACCGCTTAGAGTTGCTGCTACAAATATTTCTATCAAGTCTAGAAATAATTTATCAATCTATTTTATAAGAGGTCCTGCGGCTCGGCTATGGATTGTGCCAAGAAAACATAATATGTCATGTTAAATTTACATTTTATTTCTCGTATTCCCTAGAGTGCAATGTACGAAACATTAATGTCCGTAGCACTTGAGAACAGCTGTCTCAATTTGTTCCATGACTGTGCACGCAGTTGGGTGGACGACAGTTTTATGTGCAACTATAACGTTCCCACGGAATTGTCATTGTCTACGCTGACCAACTGGGTATTTAAGCGTGCCAAACAAATAAGAAATCGCTGTGACGAAATATGTCAAACCATATTTCAATGCGACAGTTATCCATTGGATGATCGAGAACGTATGGAGTTGAGATTCATGTCCCAGCAATTATTATCGCTTTGCAAGCTAGATGATGACATTTTGATGAATTGCAATGCCGTTGTTTCGTCTAATGGTAAGTGTGGCAGGCATGTAAAACTATACAATTACAATGTGTCTAAATTATTTCTGTCTATTGTTGCAGTATTCAATAATCTTACAAAGCAGAAGACGGCCATACGCATGGCAGCAGATTACCAAGAGGTTCTCAACTGGATGTTGAGCATTGGCTTATTGCCGCAACTTTCGTATCATAGTTCCACCGATCAACATTTCGGTGTGCGTGGAGTGCACTATCCTGTTACTAAATTGCGCAAGAATTATTCGGACAGACGCAAGTCATTTGAAGAAATATCTAAACAGTTTATGCGGCCCTCGGGTGGCTGCCGATTGTTGTTCATCGACTCTTTGCTAGAAAAATGCGATCAAAATGTTTTGTGCGAACATTGGGACGAATGTGGTGGAATTTATCCGCCTTCATCGATTGAAGAATTGTTGCGCATTATGCTGATACCGGACTTTAATTTTGAAGAGAAATGTAGTGTTATATTATATTACTTGAATGATTTGAATATGTTGCAGGAAGACCTTCTGAACAAACATATTGTGGGTGATTTCATTAAGTTTCATAGTGTCTTCAATCTTTCGGCGGCATTGTTAAAAACTGTAGATGCGTTCTGGAATTTGGATAACGGACATTTTGTGGTAGGGTGACATATCCGCAATTTTCACAGATTTTTATTCTTAACAAAATTGTTTTCTTTTTCTTTTTTAGATGGGCATAGAACAATTTGTATCACCGCTTAATAGGAATCAGGATCATCCATTATGGCAAGTAGAGCTGTTTATTGAGGCGCTTATAACACAAAAAGAAAGCTCATTGGCATTGAGTATTTTAGACACACACAAGGCTATTGCACCTTATTTAAGATTGAAAGTACTTCTTGCCAATGAAATGCTAATCGAAGCCTTTCAATTGGCGCGCAGGGAAAAGTGTGATTCAGAGAAATCGCTACTCAAAATTTTCTTCTCGACCTGCGTAGCCGCGTCTAAATTTGATGTTCTGCGTGACTTGATACTTAATGAAAAAGAGGAACTGATTTTGCAGAATGTAATGCGTGAGAAGAAAGCGTCAGGAGCTGAAAGTTTATACATAGCTTATCTGCTGCAGAAGTCGAAATACCTTGAAGCAGTCACATACATGGACGATAATAATATGCCGAAGCCATCGGTAATGTGCAATAATAGCGCGGATCTCTCTCTAAATCTTATGATTAAGGCATACAATACCACAATGCCACCGGTTCAATCAAATCTTACCGATATATATTTGCAAAACCGGAATGAAATTCAACTAAACGTTTTAAATGCTGTTAGTAAAGCACCTATAACTTTTAGTGCTCAGATTGGGAAACAGAACGCCAACTCGCGACTTGGTGGTATTTACAGCGCGGCGTTAAGTGCACATTTCGCTATCGACAACTGGGGGGACTTAGATTATCCGACTCAATCGGCAAACAACGATAATTGCAGTCCTATTGACAGAAATCCAATGAGCACTAGCAACGCACCATTTTTGCGTAACATACAAAACCCAACCAACTCAGTGGAGTGCCGTTCCCAATTGCAGCTATCGTATCCAGTACCTTATCAACCACCGAAGAAACGAATCCCCGAAATAAATTTTGACGATGGCTTGGAGTGTACGCACTCTACTGTGGAGTTGAACGTTCCACGGCGGAAACTTGGACGCCAAATGGCCGAGGATCTTGTTGAAAATGTAACAATTTTTGTGAAAGAAAAATTCGGAGAGGACGCGCTCAAAGAGCCGACACCAAGCAGCAGTCAACAGTCTAAAGCACCTATAGAGATTCTTAGTGTTCGTAGACTGAAACCATCATCATCGTTGCCGGAGATATCGAATATTGAAGATGAGGAACCAGAAATGGTGGATACCTTACCCCTCACACCGACCGTATCTATTAAAGCAGAAAAAAGAATTATCGCTTTACAAAAGGATATAGTACCCGAGGCAGAAATGACAGTGCGCAGAGATGTAGCTCAAACCGTTTCTACAAGCTCGTCACGCCGCAGCAGCATTAATTCAGCAGAATCTTCGGAAGACGTATTATATTCGGCACAAGTTTCATTTGGATCACCATATATCACGAAGGAGGACACAGGCGAAATAGATATTATGGATGTCAGCAGTAGACTGGGACCGAGACCGCGTGCCTCGCTAGAAGATGTGCGCAATGTCATGCAAGCAGACAATAAAGCGAAGTCCATTGTACAGGTGGTATCTACCTGCCAGTCGAGCAGTGGTTTTGGTAGTTTCTATAATACACATACTAATGCCACTGTCGAGAGTACTACAAGCACACCGCCACTACCGGTAAGTGCTTCTTTAAATACAATACAAAGCCAGATAAGTGAGTTTGCACCAGCAGATTCTTCTTCAAAAGTTTGCGAAACACAGTCCAAATTTGTTGAAGCAGAAAAAGCTAAGATCTCTGAGTGTACAACAGTTATTGGAAGTTTAAATTCCGAAATGGGCTTGACACATCCAAGTGAAAACGATGAAACTGCTTCCAGTGCATTGATGTCGACCACACAACATCTATCCGATAGTGCGTCACAGGTGGCGAAGCAACAGATGCTGGACACAACTTTAGATATGTCTACAGGTGACTTTACATCTCTCGACTCGTCTAAATCATATACAGAACAACCGACGGATTCTACTGAACTACCTCAGTACGTACCGCGCTTAGTTAGGACTACGGTCGTTGAAACGACGCCAGTACAAAAAGGTGTCATTCAGATCATTGATGAACCAACTGCAATACAAAAAGCTTCAATTGATGATTCTCATAACTTGAAACCTGCCTTAATTTGCTATTCCAATGAGAACGCTTCGAATGACCACCGATTTATCGATCCAGATTCTGCGACAGTTTCAGAAATACAAAATGCATCTGAAGCAGAATCAGAAGTAGACACTAAACCAGGTGTTAATTCGTTAAGTGATGAACCAACTGCAATACAAAAAGCTTCAATTGATGATTCTCATAACTTGAAACCTGCCTTAATTTGCTATTCCAATGAGAACGCTTCGAATGACCACCGATTTATCGATCCAGATTCTGCGACAGTTTCAGAAATACAAAATGCATCTGAAGCAGAATCAGAAGTAGACACTAAACCAGGTGTTAATTCGTTAAGTGATGAACCAACTGCAATACAAAAAACTTCAATTGATGATTCTCATAATTTGAAACCTGCCTTAATCTGCGCTGCCAATAATAAAACCGATGATTCACCACAAACTCTATCAACTTCAGCTGACCAGCGCAAGCGGAGACGTAGTAATTCTGCTGAGCCAGAACAAAAACAACTACTACAACGCAGTCGTCGCAGTAAGTCGCTGCCCTACTACACAGATCGAGATGACACGGATGAGATACATGATTCTGTGAATGCTTCAGGTACACCATCCAAACTGCGCCGCTATTCGCTGCGAGGACATTTTAAAATCACCAGCTTAAAATCGCCCATGCCTAGCACACTCGAGGTTATCCTCGAAACTGATGAATTGCATACGCCACGAAGAGGTACACCCTCACGTCGAAACACAGAGGACAGTGAGGCTGACAGTGTGGTCAATATTCAAGCGATCAGAGCCGAGACGCACTACAAGGAAATCTTCAACGATTGAAGTGGCAAAGCATACCCGAAGAACTTTGCGCAGCGGTAGTGTCGACATTAAAGGTGTTGAATCAACACCAAAATCTCTGACATCCGATCAAGCCAAAGCAACAACAATCTCAATTGCTAACATTGACGTTGAACCAGCGGACAGTGAAGGCAGCGAAAGACCAGCAACATCGACAATGAATCTTCGCAGGACCACGCAAGATGACTTGCATGAATATGGTTTAGATTGCCGCCTTACACGAGGACAATTGGCACTCATACCACAATTCGAAAATCTAGTAGTCAGTGAACCTGGTGATAAAGAGACAAAACAAAGTGGTGCTTCTAGACGGAAGGCGGTCTCCAAAGTTAAAGTTGACGACGATGATTATGCCAGCGATGGCACTTCGTTGAAGAGCAGCCAGAGCCAGAATAAAATAAATGGGCCACAAACACGCAGCAGAACCACATCTGGTAGTACTGATGACAACGAAAGGGTAGATAAGATTTGGTGTTATCATTTCATTTAAATTCATACTTCATTCCTTTCAGTTACAAAACGCTCGAAAAGACGTACCCGGAAGTAAAACGTACAAATGATTCTAAGAAGTAAAAATAAAATAAATACATATATATATATAAACAAGTAGAATTCACAAAAACAAGGCAAGGAAATATTGAAGAATTTAACATTCTTCAATGCGACAAATCAGTTTGTTAAAATGTTCTGTATCTTTTATTAAAATTAAATTTCGTTTTTGTTGATTAAAAATTTTCAATTCAATGATTTCGACTACATATTAAAAACAATCGCATTTATTAACATGAAAACGACAAGTATTAAGTTAAGATAATTTTTTATTACATTATTATTCATAGATAATGTGAAAATATGGTGTTTGTCGGAAAGTTTGTAACTCGTTGAAGAAGTAGTCGTAGACCCCATAAGTTATAAATTTGTATATACTTTCTTGATCAGCTGTTGAACCGTCTGTTTGTCGGTCTGTCCGTGTGGCTATTTGCGACGTATTTTCTCTGGGTCAGTTTTTAAAATCTAGCTGAAATGCAAACTTTCGTCGGACGATCATCGGTAAAAATTGTTTTTAAGGACGTTGGCTATTTCAGCTAATAGTATAAACATACGTACATACATATTAATGAAGCTTCGAAGCTCCCATACACAAATCTAGCATCCTACCTCTTTACAATCATTCAACATGTTTATAAACACACGCCTCAAACTGCCCTTGGCTAAAACATACTTAATCCGATGAGTTGGGGTCGCTGAATCTCCAAATTTCGTAACAGTGTAATATGTTAATTACGGCCAGAATTCAAGAAAAATTTTTATAAGAATCCAAGTAAACTTTACGAGTATGTGTGCATAAAATCGTTCACTAGATACTAGATGGACTTGACAGTCAATAATTATATTGTAGATGGAGGCAATCAATATCTTTAAAGAAGATAATAAATTTGTTGTGGCCATTTTATCTGGGCGTGCCGCTTTAAAATTGAGTTAAGTTTAAGTTAATTTGAGTATTCCATTTCTTGCTTAAAAATTTTAAAATTATGGAGAAAACTTTAATTTTTATGAACAAAAAAAAAAAATGCATGCTATACGTGTACCTAGTATGTATGTATCTATGCAGTATATACAATATGTACAAAGCGAACTGATCTTTCATCTAGTAGTAAGCAGCAGCTTGATCGTGCGCTATATTGAACTTAATTCCAGTTGCTGCAGCATTATTCCCAAAGTATGATGTCTGAAAATCTCCAAAGCGAATGCCATCAACACCAACGTTGCTGGCACCGTCTAGCTGTCGGGCAGCATTCGAATATGTTGTTGGCTGAAACTGTGCTGCATCGAAATTACTTCCACCGCCGACACTACTGCCGATGCTGTCTCTTGCTGCATAATCATCTGCATTAACGTATCTTATGATAAAACGTGCGGCACCACTTGGATTTCGATTGGACGGATTGAGTTCAAACTGTGCCTCTGGCTTTTCTTGTTCAGGAGCTTCTTCTGTATCATTTGCATTCTCCGCATTGGACACTGTATCATCATCATCACCATCATCATTGTTATTGTCGTCGTTTTCACCATTCTCATCCTCAACTGCTTCTTGGTCTTGCGCATTTTTCGGCACGTCCGCGCTATCGTCGTTATCATTAATCTGCTCCGCACTCTCCTGCTTCTGTGGCACATCCACGTTCCGTGTACGTCCATCGTTAAAGTAGATATCTGCAAAGTGTGTGAGAAAATCCAATGTTTCGACAATTAGTTAAAAGCTTGCGTATGTTACCATTGGGTTGTGCGTACTGATAGATCAGGTTGTCGTTCAGCTGCGACTGCCGTGGTATTGTCGCCGGTAGCGGTCGTGGACGTCTGCGCCGTGGCTGCTGTTGTGCTGTGGCACGCTGCTGTACGAAATCTTCATATGCCTGTTGCTGTTGTTGCTGCTGCGGCAATGGAACAGTTCCTTTCCGATAGAATAAAGGCGGCAACTCTGGTGGTGTCGGTGGTGGTGGCGGTCTTGGACGTTGTGGTTTCCGTGCACGTGTCGGTTTTGCCGTTGTTGTTGTTGTAGTTGTTCCGGTAGGCTCTTCATCATCCTCATAATCAACAATACCACCAGCAGCATAATCATCATAATCAAATGGCAAATAACCACCGAATCCTCTACGATTGTGTGCTGCTCCTCCAGGATAATAATAATTGCCCCATGGTGGCAACGGTCTATTTGGTCGTCGACGATGTGTAGGCGGGGGCGCTGCTGTTGTCGTTGTTGTTGTTGTTGTCGTCGTCGTCGTCGACGTTCTGCGTGGCATTGGCGTCGCATATTTCGCATTGCTCAATTGTGCACTCTTTAGCAACAGATTTCGCAGCAGTATGCCAAAGTCAACAGCACGCTTCTCACGCTCGTCCGTGACATCGGAATCGGCGGCGGCGAAATTGTAGATCAACAGCAGTGCAAGACACGCCATAACATGCAGCGGTGAAGGTAATAACATTTTCTTGATTGATATATATGGTCGCGTTCAATCTATATATGTACGTATACTTGGCCGTACTGGAGGTTACGTTACTATGGCGTTGCGTTAGTCACAACCGTACGCCAAGAAGTCCAATCAAGAACTGCTGCCTTGACATGCAGACACTTGACTGGGCGTTCGACCAGCAATTCAACAGACTGTGGCAAATGAGTTAACGACATCGAGTGCATGAATGACGACGAATTATAACAAGTTTTACAAGTTCTTGTTGCAGCAATTTTTCCACAACTTTTCGAATTTAATAGAGCAAAATAGATAGTTATGTACAATATGTATATACGATATATATAAGTACATATATGATTGTTTGTATGTTTGTCACTCTGCGCGAGAGATAGCAATAGAAGCATAAGACACCATTTGACAATGCTGATATTAGCGTTGACCGATCTGTTGAGAGGGAAACCACTGGGGTAGGATATCCTCCGAGCCAAAATTTTAAAAAGTCTGGCAATAAGAAGAGCTACCATATTAATTTATAAGTTAATATTGACAGCAATAAAAGAGTTTTTCTTACAAAAAGTCTAAAGTGGGAAGATGTGGGGGCTACCCGAAAGTTGGGCATGGCATGTCAATATGAATACTCTATTTGACTGCAATAAATAGAAATCGTGATGCTGACTTCATTCTTCAAAATTTATCCCAAAACAACATTGAAAACTGCTACTGCTAATTTTTTCATTAAATGTTCCAAACTGCTATTTTTCGATAACAGTGACGTAAAATATCGCTTACCACTTGTGATCAGGCAGATAACGGCTGTGTATTGTATAATATTTGCTATCAATCATACTTTATTTAAAGGATACAAACCAAATTCGTAGATGTTTAATAGTATTTTTACTTACTCCGTTGCACATACTAGTATGTATATCCATCCCCTGTGTTCTAATTTTTTTTTTTTTTTTTTTGGCTACGGCACTGGTCGCCATCGTAACAGCAACTTTAAATCCTGCGCTTGGTTAAGCTCCGCATTTTGAATTCATCAATGATCATATGAATTAGCATTTTTTTTTTTGTCGAAGCTTTATTTCGCTCTCTTAGCGTTTAAGTGAACGGTTTATTGATACTGTTACAAAATTTGCAACAGCCAAAAGGTAATGTCACTGAAGCCATAAATTATATAATTCAAAAATATATAAACAAACAGCAATCGACTGTATGGGTGCTCTATGACGAGTCAAATGCAACAAAAGTTCTTCGCAGACAAACAAGTGGTCACTTATTTTTTCGGAAAACTTTCCATGTCACAACTGTTCCATTAGAGCATTCCTAGGATGGTCAACTCTGAATGGTACACATCCATTTGTTCGCCACAAATTTTAGCAGAATCTAGGAAAACCAACCGCCGAAGACGGATTAACCTCCAACACGCCAATCAATTTACACAAGACAGTTTTTGAGCAATCAAAACATCGAATTTAAGGGTCATCCGACTTACCGCCCTGACTTGGCACTCACACATTAAAAAGCAAATGCAAAATCAACGTTTTTCGACGCCTGAAGCTGAAGAAACGGTTGAAGCCTTTAAACAGCTCATTTTGCAGATAACCACTTCGATCGCGTGTGTCGATCTTCATGGAGAACATTTTGAAAAACAATAAAGCCATTTTCATTTTCTTATTGTTATGCATGATTTATCACAATCCGAAGTCCAGTATTAAAATAACGCATTGCTTGTTTATGGAAAAATCTGGCTTGTAGGATGGTGCAATATATGTTCGCTTCACAACCGGTTGGCCACTTTGGAGTCACGATTTATCACCACCCGATTTACCCGATTTTTATTTAATCGGAAGAAACATTTTATCAATTAAAGCAAAATTCGTTGGAAAACTTTTAAATGTTCTTCTCTATTGCGACATATAGATGGCACATCCCTTTTAGCAAATTAAAAAACTAAACTGATTTTAACTTTTTTAAGCAGCTTCCGCCCGTAAAGGATTTTATACAAAAGAAGAAGGGACACTACAGTCGAGTGTGCTCACATTCAAAATACCATGTAGTTTGTTTAAGGCGCATTATTTGAAACATACATTTGTATTATATAATGGTTCGTTCTGGACCTATGCAGGATATTGGATAAGAATTGACGTAATACATACTGGACTTGAAATTTCTTTTGATATATACTTTATGTGGTCTGTCACGCCATTTTTTGACTGTTACATACGTTTGCACAAACGTAATACACAACTCTTTTGAGTTTGAAACTATTGTTGGTTTTGGCTAAAATGTTGCCTATAATAACGGTATGAAAAAATATAAGCATTATAACGGAATTATTGTTCAAGCAATTCGTGCCCAAAATTAAACTGAGAATTTCCCATTCAAAAAAAAAAAAAAAAAAAAAACGCAAAGATAATATTAAAAACACCCGTTCTGAATGGTTGTATGGTTGGTTCAATAAATTTTCTGGTTTTAGATATATTGATTTTAGTTAGAATTAAAATTTTACTGCATTTTGTGTTAGCAGAGTACTCACAATTGCCATAGGCCTTTTGCTTCTGTTTCAACTAATTAACTCAGCACTGCAGTGCAGGGTATAATATAGTCATACACAGCTGCATTATATTATTCTTATTCATGTATTTTTTATTTTTTTTTTTTTGTATCGCGCCTCGATGTAGCCGAACTTCGAATGCCAACTTGTAGAGTACAGATACTTAATCTCATTTCGTTTGGTCGAAAATGAACTGCGTTGGATGGATGCCTGCTGACTGGGTGTTATATAATTATAATTACAACAGGCTGTTATTGTAAATTGCGCAACTTAATCAACGACTTGACTTTAAAATGCTTATTTGAAAACTTTATCCATTTGCATTATGATTTTTCCTTTTTTGATTTTTTAATTTAGACTGTGACGGAGGTCGTTCGCTTAAAACCCAACAATAATAATACAAATATAGTGTATAAATATACATTCTTTTTTTTTTGCGTTTTTTTTTTTTTTAAAGTAGCTCGAAGCCATAACATAAATCTCATTAATACAGTATACGGATCTAAAAAATATTTTTTATGTATACTAGGCCATAATAAAAAATATATATGTATGCATGCATGCGACGATATCAGCATAGTAGTAGTTATATACGAGTAGTTTAAGCGTAGTTCTTTTGTAGAAATTCATACGTGTACTCAAATACAAGCAACATTATTGCGCCACCGGGACCCAAACGCATAATCTTCGGTGTCAGACCCTTGTATAAGGCAGCAAAACCCTCCTCGCGGTAAACAGTCGCAATGCTTGCGAGTGTGGTTCTATATTTTATGGGTTCTGGCTGTGGGCCCTGTATATGTGACTTGGCAACGTCAAATGGTATATTTACCAGACAGGATAGCGTGCCGGCAGTGAAACCAATTAGCACCTTACGCATAAACTCCCAGGTGCTGTCCTCGTATGCAGGTATATAGTTTTTGGCACTGTGGTAAAAGCCGAAATAGGTCATATTGAAAACACCATTTCTGCCTATGGTTGCCGTAACACCCTTATTTAATCCGCTTAATCCGAATCCATTTTTCTGCACAATGTTGCGTGCTACATTCCATGTACTAGGCAGTGTGCCACCAACGCGACGATCAGCCTGCTGCGCTACCTTAACAACCTCGAAAGGATTGACAACAATGGCTTCGATAACACCGGCCGTGAGACCAGCCATTGAAAATGTCTGTTGGGCAAAAAGTTTATATTGTAATTAACTAGTTAGAAAGTTAGTTTTTAGTTCAGAATCTACTGACCAGCGGTGAAGGCGCATCAGCTCCGAATAAAAATAGCGGTTTTGTTTGTTCAAACACGAGAAATTTGATAGCTCGTTTCGGCGTCTCTGCTAGCACTGGCGGCAGCAAACCCTTCCAGAATGATGTAAATCCCTCCTGTCGGTACATCTTGCCGAAGCAATCAAAAACACCACGGTAATGTGTCTGCAGATAGAGGGATAAATACATTACATATTATATAAGAGATATGCGTTTATTCATTTTTTTTCTTCTATATAGTATTGTGTATGATATTGTGGTGTTACATTTGTCTGTTGCAATTTTTTGTCTGAAGCAAATTGTATGATTATGCATGAAACAACATCGACACCGTCCGTTCGTTCGCTCCGTCCCCAACCGCCATGTCACTTACCAGCAACTGGGTAAACATGTTTATACGACAAATTGCTGCACGCTCGCTTTTCATTGTTCAATATACATATGTAGTATGTACATATCTATACATACTCGCATGCACCAATAAAAATATCTATATAGCCACAAAACGTAGTTTGTATTTTCACGTTAATTTTTATCTCATAAAACTGACTAATAAAAATAAATTTTTTGTTTTGCTTATTGACTCTTAACTCCAGCCTACTTTATTTAAAAATCAGATGAAATTTGTCAAGAAAAACTCTAAAATCAAGGCATTTGAGCAACTCACAATAATAGATCCATAATACGCTTATAGCACACGATCTTTATTAAAGAACTTTTATACCTTGCACACAAAGGCACAAGGGTATATTAAATTTCTGCGAACCTACGATATGTAACAAGCAGTAAGGGCGTGGAAGAGCCCATAAAGTATATTACTTCGTGATCATCAACGAAAACAGAGTCGATTAAGTCGTCCGTCTGGATGTATGAGCCAACAGATCTCAGGAATTAAAAGAGCTAGAGACTTCAAACTTGGATATTTAGATTATCGTTGATTGTATGCCGATCGCTTATGTTTTGTGCATGCCACGTCAACAACGTCTACAATACTGCTATTTTACCCGTATATGCATTCTTTTCAAGACTGCATTGCAGAAATTAATTTTTATAGTTTGTCTCGCAATGCATTAAAGAAGGCATCGTAGACCCCATAAAGTGTTATATATTCTTGATTAGCTCGACGAGACGAGATGAGTTGAGTCGATCTGGCCTTGTCCGTCTGTCTGTCTGCATGTTGTGGCGCATTTTTTGTGCACCAATTTTTAAGTTATCCGGTTGTAAGTTGTTGACACATACACTTCTTTTTATTGCAGTTTATATAATAAAGTATCAAAATTAATATTAACTTTTTAGAGTAGCCCCCGGACAAACCACCTCGCCACTTTCGACTTTTTGTTATCAATTTATTTTTATTGTTGTCCATATCACCTTAAAAATTTATATGGTGACTTCCTTTGAAGATGCTCTACACATATGTATATACTGTTTGAGGTAGCCCCCATACCTTTTTGTATAGAAAAAGTTTGTATTGCAGTCAATATCGACGTGAAATTTGACATAACGGCTTCTTAAGGAGGGATGCTTCACACAAATTTCAAGGAGCGTGTCACACCCACTTTTAGAGGTACCACGCATAGAAACTTACCGGTATTTTATATGAAAACATTCTTATTACAGTAAATATCAACTTAAAATTTAATACAGTGGCTTCTTATGAACGAACGAATAAATGCCATTTCTCCATTTTAGGGACAGCCCCCATACAAACTCACCACGTACTTTTGGGACTTTTCATGAAAAACTTTATCATTTTAGACAAAATCAACTTGACATTTGATATATTTACAAATATTTATTTTTCTTTACAACTGCTAAATTTACTGCTTGAAACTTCACGTGCTTGATATTAAAAACTTCGGTACAACCGATGTTACGTTTTTCTTTTGGACTCGTTGCTACACTAATCAGCAGTGTATTTAGTTGCCTGGATGTTATACCCGACTTCCGTCTACGTTTTTAATTTTATTCAAGCCATTCGTCCACACGAACCTTTTAACCGAAGATCTAACAAAGTGCTCGTTCTTATCTTCCATATTTTTCGATGTTCAAGGCTGTTTCTTCACCAGTCCAACGACAGACGATTTTCAATACATATATTTCAAACTGTAATTGACACACTCGCTCAGAGCTGATGCATCAAATGTGACTCCTCCAACAAGCTCCAAATTTACTATATTTGCAAAATGCGGAAGCATTAAGCCACACAATAAAGTTTTGCAAATAAAAAGTTTGCTCAAGTCATCGCAGAACTGGTAAGTGAAACCAACGTAAGCTCGGTCGCCCTTTCTGATGTTGTCCACCAATTAAGTTTATGTTCTCCTTGTTCCCAAATCCGCCTATAGAGAAGTATTTATAGAACCGCTAATTGAGAATGGCTATTTTCTGGGAAGATCTCCACCAACTTGGTATTAAAAACAACTGGCAGTTGCGTGCAGAAGACTTTAGCGGCTGGTGTGCCTTACTATGTGCGCCCATGACTGATAAACGGTTTTAGCGTCACATAAATAAGTCGCATCTTATAGAAGCTTAACATTTTCTCCAATAGATTACTATGCTTTATTTGTACTTGTGTATGTGGAAGTTTTATTTCTTATACTATTCACACAAAGTGTGAAATGGTATTATCAGTTTGTGTGAATGATTGTAACGCTCATCAAAACTAGTTGATCTATTTATGTCCGTCTGATAGTTGCTGCAAATTTTTTTTTTTTTCTTCTTTATGGATTAACTTTTTAGATATCTGGCTAAATATCTCTATTTAAGCTTCTGTTTGGTTCGAACTTTATGGAGTATTCATATTGACATGACAAGCTCACTTTTTGGGTAGATCCAATAACCACATACCACCCCGAAGTTAACGTTTTTTATTATTTTAATATAGTTTTTATCAACAAAAGGAAAGAAAATATTTTCTATGCATCGCTAAAATTATTCTTAATTGTATGCGTCATTGATGTTTTATTTTTCGTTTTATTCTTGTTGTTGCACATTTTATTTTTATATTTTCCATTTCATATTTAGTTCATCCAAATATTTATGAATATATATTTGAATACAACCTCCTACACTCACAAGTTTTAACGTCCGTCGCGACGGTTCAACAGTTTCTGCAATTAAACAACTGCGTGATATTTTCCCCTACAGCATTTCGGTGCATCTCTGGTTCCATAAGCAGGTGTGAAATCTCGCACATTGCTGATTTCGACGCTGTTTAAGAACGGATAATGATCCAGAAGCTTCGTTTGGATGTATGTACTTTTGCTCTACAGTGAATAGGTATTAAATGCAGTCCTAGGCACAACAGAGAAGTCGACATATTTCGAGTCACAAACGCTCATGATCATTAATTGAATTTGTTCGGCGAAAAAAAAAAGGCGAAATCGATTGCGATTCACGACTTCACGACTTCATAAAACAGAAATGTTTGTACAACTAAAAGTTAAATTTCAATTAAAAGAGAATGTTTAATTTATTTTAACTAGCAAAATTATAAAAACCAATTTTTTATGGTGTACCAAAATGTATCGTTGAGTTTTTGTGTTATCTTCCAGCATTATATTTCTATTATCTGAGAAAACTGCCACTTTTTTAAACATTTTAATGCAACTTATAAGAGATTGGACATGATTTGTTTCTTCTTGCACAAATAAAATTGGATCGTTCGATATATCAAAGTAGGGTCGAAATAGACATCCTCATCTGTATGAACGACGAGATTTCGTAGACAGTACAAAATGAAGCCTTCAAACCTTGGCCCCCATTTTAGAGTTTTTGTATACAAAAAATGTGTGTTTGTTAATTAAGCTATAAACGCCTTTGGTGTGTTAGGCAGTTTTAATAATATTTTTCACATATATTCAGATCAGCTTAAAAAACAATACATATCTCTCATACAAATCTGTGGCTCAATTTGCACATACTTAATTACTCCATGTTATTAATATTCGTTATGAGTAACGAAACAACGATAATAATAATATATAAGCATTTCAATTAACGATTATTATCCGTTTTGATTCATATATCATATACTTTCGGAATCATTATTAACGTTGACAGAACATTGGCAACTAGCGGATTACTAGCATGGCTTTAGCATTGAGCGGATTCATCATTTTTAACTCTGATAGACTTCACAAGCCAAGGCCATGCTAACGTACGATGATGCTGGCTCTAGACTTTAACAAGACATTTGCTACACGTGTGATCATGTAATCTTGTTTTAAGACCTGGACTCCAACTCACTACCTCAAAGCTATTGGACGATCTGCTCTAAATAATACTACTCCGGCTTAGAGATAAGAGTCAATGGCAATGCCTGCAAAAACGTCAGAATAGCGTTCTGAGGACTGCCACTGAAGAAGCGATGATGCTTTTCGTTTGCCAACGTAATGAATTGCTCTAGAAGCAATTTTTGTTAATTGTGTATATGAGTCATCATTATACTCATGGCATCCTCAAGATAGTTCTTCCAACTCGTACCCGTACTCAAGAGCAAAATTAATATCCGTATGCAGCCACATGCTCGAGTGTTACAGGGAACAATTTGGGATCAGCACCAATGATTGCTGTTCTGAGTGTGGTCAATTGCTGCTTAACACGATTCTCCACTTCAACTATCGGTCCGGTTCGATACAATTGAGCTATGTGTGAATCTATGGACGCGTTCAATACAGGTAGCCTCGTTCATGGAACTTGACACGTATTGTTATGTTTCGGTTTATTTTTCTCTGACATTACTTATTACCATGCATTATCTTGTTTATCTTGATGCATAATTAACTGTATGTATATTGATCATGGTACAGTCCGCATGCTGTTTCAAGAACAACAACAACAAAATTTCGTACAAAAACTCAAAGATGGGCAGGTTTGTATGCAGGCTAACGCTTCCTTTTGCATTTCTAGCTTAATTAACAAGGACAAGAAAGAACGTAGCAATTGAGTGTGCTCGACTTTGAGATACTCTGTACCTTCTTTAAGGCTCCTTAATGAAGCATAGATTTTGTTTTTTAGTAGTTCGATGTGGTCTAAATTTTGACCAAAAGAACTGTCGCATGAGCATCGATCTGGAGCTGTTGAATGACGTCAACTACGACCCAGATCTAAAAAGGGTTATAACTGGTTACGAAACATGGGTATATGGTCATGACGTCGAAACCAAAGCCCAATCTCAATGGAAGCGGCCAGAAGGGCTAAAACTAAAAAAAAACGTTCGGTCAAATACGAAGATTTTGCTCACTATTTTCTTTGGTACATTGATCGGTCTTGCAAGAAGATCTTAAGGTCAAATAAGGAATATTACCTTGAAGTTATGTGCCGTTAGCGTGACGCAATACGAAGAAAACGTATTGATTTGGGGCAAAACAATTTATGGCTTTTACACCTGCTTTTTCATGATTTTTTGGCCAAAAACAACACCTCAGCCATCGTATTCATCGGACTTGGCCCCCTACAAGATTTTCTGTTCCCAAAACTGAAAAGATTCATTAAAGGACGGGTTTTTTGCCACGATTCCGCATCACTGGAAAAGCACAAAATCATACCAAAAAGAGTATATCATAAGTGATTCGTTGATTGGAAAAAGCACTGGCAGAAGTATATTATATCTAAGGGCGATTATTTGAAAGGGGACCATATAGATATTGATAAATAAATATTTTTTGAGGAAAATATGGGGGCTACCTCAAAAAGTGTATAGGTCACACCTATTGATGTATATGTGAAGCGTGAGTCCTGTAGATGCTTCCATATGCATTATTAAATTTATATTGAACTGACATTGAAAGTCAAAAGTGTGCGGTGGGTTTGTATGGATGCTATCCGAAAAAGTGGGCTTGGCGGGTCAATTTTGATATTCTGTTTTAGTGCCATAAAAATAAATCTAGGTGCCAATTTACTACAGACAGAACAGACAGACGGAAACAGCTAGATCGACTCGTCTCGCCAAGCTGAATATACATACATACATACATACATATATACTTTATGGGGTCTACGAATGCCTTACTCCATTAATGCCTTACAAACGTTCAGACCACTTCACACTATGTGTGAATGGTATAAAAAAGTCAATGCTGATCAATAATATATGTACGAGTATATACACCTGCTACATAAATGTGTACAAACTTAATATACCCTATGGGCATAGGGTGTACCAACAATCCGATTATATACGTATGTACATATGTACTATTGTTTTTGTTGCTGGGCTTTTCTTGCTGCTTTCGTTTTGTCATCAGCTGTGTCGGCAACATTTTGTTGTTAACTCTCTAAGAATAATTCTCTTTTACTTTCATTTGCGCTTGACCTTCCCGTGCCCTCTTTCTTTACTTGAGCAAAACAAAATTCAAAAATATTTTATACACTGTATGTAGAGTATGTAGCTGTGTGGGAATGGAATCAGAATTTTTATATATGTACGTATATATATATATATATATATATATATATATATATATATATATATATATATATATATATATATATATATATATATATATATATATATATATATATATATATATATATATATATATATATATATATATATATATATATATATATATATATATATATATATATATATATATATATATATATATATATATATATATATATATATATATATATATATATATATATATATATATATATTATATATATATATATATGCATGTATATAAGTATGTATGTTAAGCACCAAAAACGATTCAAAATTTTATGTTTTATTATTTTATAACATGAAAAAAAAATCATTATCTTCGGTATAATCGAAACTTTAATACACTTTAAAGATACATATGTACATATGTAATGTTTGGAGTAGCGCAATTTTTCAATGTATCTTTAAGATACGACTCAATAGATTTGAGTAGCATAATAATAAAAGAAAAAGATTACTTTATGGAATTTCTGATTTTTACTCTAAATCGTTGAAATAAATAAATAATAATTATTATACTTTTGACACTACTAACGTGGAAAGGGTATACAATGTATGGCAATCTAGCAAAGATTGATAACACAAAGAACGATATGTAAAAAAAAAACCATAAACATCTTAAATTTTGATAAGACTATCTAAATGCAGCGCGCTCAGCGTGAAATAATGTGTGAAATAAAGTCCAATCGGGACCAAGTTTTCGAATATTTTATGAGATGTATTTGCATATGTATTAGCAATTGTATGTATGTACATATGTTTACGTATGTATGTAAGAAAGAAATTTTAAGTTATGATTTCCTAGAAAACCAGAATTAAACCCGTCGAAAAATCAAATGTTTACAAAGCTTTTTGTGGTCTTTGAGTGTTTCTTCACAGAGTTTTGAACTATTCTAGTACACGGAGAACGTGTCTCAATTTAATTACAGTCTGAACACCCTGATAACGCTCTGCACAACAAACTCGAAAAAAGAACCTATATGCAATACATATGATTATTACAACAACAACAAAAATTAATTTCGAGCTTCTTTTTATAGATGATGTAAATAGTACGTACGTCATAGACCCCACAAACTAAAGATTGTTCCGTTTAGACTTATAGTGTGGTACTCTGTTTTTAAATAAAAGGCAAATTTTTATTTTGTGTTCCATATCCCATACAATAGGATTATTTATGGCATATGTTACTTAGGAACTCAACTCTCAACCGAAGTAATGATCTGTTTCAAGGCTGGTATCATTTTTGAAACATCCTCGTAGACCTTAGTCTTAGATTCGTAAACTTCATTCGTTGTCTCACTGATGATCCAAAGTTCGTAGATTTCGTAACGCTGTTTTTTCGTGTAGACATACCATGTCAAATAAAAAAGTCGATAATATAGACTTCAGTCGTCAAAAGACTACCACACGACTAAATAGAACACCGCTAATATATATATATATATATATATATATATATATATATATATATATATATATATATATATATATATATATATATATATATATATATATATATATATATATATATATATTAATGTACATTCTCATACATACATCGATGAGAGGATCTAGCTATTGTCTTCGTTGTGTATTGCTGTATCGTTTATTAGCTCAAATTTGCTTTTTTTTAAAGATTTCTAGCTGGAACTTGGTATGTAGACTTATTTTTAATGCAAGTTTTGGACTGCTAATTTGATACAGATCTACGCCCATAAAATGTATGCTCACAACAGACTATTTTAGGAAGTTATACGCCGAAAGGTATGGTTGCACGGTTACCGCAGCTGTGAATTTTCTCTAGATGCTTTTCGATTAAAGCAAATATACACGCTTCTCGTGTCCGTATTTTATGCACGCGCATCGTAGTACTCACCTCTCCGGCTGTTGCACCAGTTCGTTGAATTTGCATACGCGTCTTGACCACATCCAACGGCTGCATAATGCAGACCTCAATGAAACCCGCCGAACCACCGGCAGCCACCTGCATTGCAGCGCGTTTTAATATGGGTATTTCATGAGGTGTCGGCGGTGGTGGTGGCGACGGATTGGAGCTAGTTAACGCGATCGGATCTTTCGCTGTAACTGTTGTTGTGTTTGACATGATTTGATTATTGTTACTATAACGTCCGTTCGATGATAAAGACAATGTTTAATAATTGTTTCTCTTTTTTTTCTTCTTGTGTATTCCGGCTGTTAAATCTTTCGTTTTATAAGCTGAAGCGCCGTAGTATCGGAATATCGCACGCATGCACGAACGAACTAACTCTGCGCTGGAACTGCTCTAAGCTTTTGGAATCGCACAGCGTATACAAGTAGCCGTTGTCGTGGACTGCGCTGCTCCGCTCCGGCCAGCTCCGGCAGTGTGTGTTTATTTCTCGCATACTGCGTTGTCGCTTGCATTCTGCATTGACTGCGTTGGATGAGTTTAAAAAAGCGGGTGGCATGTGAACGGGTGACAGAGATTTGTGTAGTGTTGTGCCAGAGCAAACAATTGGCAGCTGCATTAATAAATGCGGCGATATTCTTGATTAGTTATATTCATATGTATGTATGTATGTGTATCTACATTTGCATATAAACCGAAGCATTGACAGTATGAAAGAGAACAAAGACCGCGCTGGAAATTAATACCGGAGAGAGTGAGAGTGAAATTTTAAAATACGGGCTACGCTACGTATATAGCAAACGTTATAGAAGTATGTCAATCATTGTATTTGTGTGCGAGTATGGTATGTGTGTGAGATAAACAGAAAGCGAAAGAGAGCAAGTAAACGCGTAACTGTAAGATCACGTCATTAGCCGGTGGTCTTCCATTGCTATTGTTGTTGCTGCTACGGTTAATCAGCCTGGAAAATTAAAAACAAAATTTTTTTCCAGTGCTTTGTTGATAATGGTAATCCAAACAAGGACAGAGAACTAAGTACGGGGGCACTAACAAAAGTCCGGTTAGTTGCTGGTATTATACAGGGCGCCGCAAAAAGGTTTGATATAGTTGTTTTCTTTTATATACTTTGTACAAATGTATGTTAACAGGCAGACCCCATAATGTATATGTATGTAATCTTAATCAGCGACGAAAGCTGAGTCGATTTAACCATGTATGTCTGATGATAGATAGAACCACCAAACTTATAAAAAAAAACAATAATATTTGCCGGTGTGCGATTTAATGCTATGAAATATATGCGCTAACAAGTAGGTGTGCTGTTGGTAGACGTGTATATAGTCATTTGAAGCACGCGCGATGAAGACTATTAAAAAAAAAAGGATAGAAACTGTAACTTCGTTGTACTTCATGCATTTTGTTGCTCTGAACAACCTGCCTGGCGTTTCTATTGAAAGCAATGACGCCGGTTGGAATCGAGAGTACAATATAGTTGCATTACATGCATAGCTTGGTGTCATTAAGCGTTGTACGTGGCCAGATGATCCAGATAGGGCTCAACGTGGCGGTTTCGTTGTCGGTTGCACTGAGTTGGGTAATCCGATTTGTTGGAATCCAGATACGAGTGCAAACGATCATTAGCAAGCTTTCATCTGATGGGTTCCGCTGGTTCGTGATCTCTATCAATTGCATGGTTTACCTTGGCGGCACATCTCGTTATACGATAGCTCTGGTGTAACCAATGACCTCCTGTCTTGACTGCTTACATATATAGCTGCAGAAGCCGGAGTGGACTCCCGGAACAGTACGGACATAAAAAGTCAACAAGTGTAAATTAACATTTTAAGACATTCAAAAACATAAATGAATACTTTAAAAATGTAAGACTGCCTTACTATAAATGAATTTACTTAAATGATTAAAAACTATTAACTAAAAATCAAGATAGACTTGGATACTCCAAATAAATAAACAAGAGCAGCATTGCTTGGTATTTGTTACAAAATATATTACGCTGTTTTGAAATACGGTTACGTTAAAGTTAAAAATATAATTAAATAGTAGCTATAAGCGGATAATTGAAGCATAGTACAATGATAGTTTAACTATCCTGCCATGCGATTATCGTTCAAATTAATCCAGTCAGGTACGCGTTCATTCTTTAAGTAGGCCTCTTTTGTTAGCGAGCGCGTCTGTATTAGATCAGTTGCCCCACACAGGGAGGCACCAAGCCACGCTGTGAAATTCTGTTTGCCAATGGTTTTGTGAAACTTAAATTTTAGCTCGCCGTGAAAACGTTCCTTATAGTAATTATCCTCAGTTAGAAGATAGTTTAGTTCGTGCTTGAGGCGCGCCATCAAACCCATGATCATGGCGCCACCACCGATGACGAAAATACTCTCAACCAACGCACGACGTACATCGACGCTGCAGTCCAGTATGGCGCGCAAAACAGTGTGTGGCAGACTATCGCGCTCGTTACTCTCCTCAAACATAATTTCCAATGCAGTTTCGCGTGTACGTC
Source organism: Leucophenga montana (assembly GCA_035044765.1). Lineage (NCBI taxonomy): Eukaryota > Metazoa > Arthropoda > Insecta > Diptera > Drosophilidae > Leucophenga > Leucophenga montana. Next base: position 73,639 of record JAWNNQ010001397.1, on the reverse strand, counting down.
CCGGTATAATGATAATTTCCTCGTCACTGATGGCGTATTCTAGACTAGGTGCTGCCGCTGGTGGTTCATTATTGCGATAAGACTGCGCACGTTCCAGTGTTGTGACAAAACAAGTACGCACCTTAATGTCCTCGAGTGCAGATTCTGTGAGCAGCGACTCCTTAATGCCAGCCTCGATAAGCTGTCGTTTGATTTCTTCGTGCACGGCACGCCCGCCATAGCTCTGATCCTTAAATGCCTGTATTATCTGTACACCACTGTAGACGGGCATTACCGTGGTTTCACTGTAACCAATATCCACAACGACTGCAGTGGGTACGGCAAGCGCGGATAGTGCAATCATGTGCAATGGCGCAAACAACACTGAAGATACATCAAAGTGTACGTAGAGCACACGTGCCAGCGTCTCACGTATGTCAGTTCTGCCGTAAACATTCTCTACAATAACAATTTTACGCTCCTTGGGGCTTACCAAAAGATGCCTAATGTGTTGAACAAGAAAAAATACAAATGAATCTACCTATGTATGTGGGTGTATAATGAATTTACTTAAAGAAAATCATTTGCAGAAAATCCACTGCGAGATCATACAATTCCGCGATAGTTTCATAGCTAAAAAGTCGTCTCGATACAGCGCTGGTGGACAGTGTCACTGCAGTGTTTATAATTTTACGCGGACATGCCTCGGCAGCAAAACCAAGTCTGTAATTTTATGAAAAGTAATGAAATCACCTCAAGTCAGTCAAGTTCAAATCCAAAATCCGGCGTACTCAGCTCTTCACTCACTTTGTGTAGGCGTTTCCAATGTCCAGCACAATCGGTGGCTTCTCCTGCATGACTGTCTCGTAAAGTGGCATTTTCGCTCAAAAACTCAGTTGTAGAATCAATGTAGCAATAAGAAATATAATAAGGCTGCAGCACCTCTATTGTTTAATTAAATAAATATATACATTATACGGCTGACATCAGCAAAATACTGTAAGTGTGACCGTTTTTTGGTATTAATAAATCCGAAATTTTTGTTTCTGCTTTAAGTGGCTAATACACGAACGATACATGTCATCTGTTATTTGATTAGGGTCATATTACACTGGTTTTTGCTAATTAAGATTATATTACCTTTATAACGGTACAGACATAGCAATCTCATGGAAATTAATCAAGTGTTACCTTTATAACGGTACATATATAGAAATCTCATGGAAGTTGATCAAGTTCGGTCGATATAAAACTCACCAAAAAGTACTTGGGGAATTTGAATGGGGTATAAAAAATAAAAGTGTGTTATTGCCTCCTATGAGGGAGATCAAGCGAGTGAAGCCTTTTGAGCCTTCTTATAATGGAACTATTGTCGAGCAGATCAATGGCGAGGGTGTTGGTGTGCCTGTTTAGCCGATTAGTCCTGCTTAGTCTTGTAATTTCCTGGTAAACCCAAGTTACCCCGAGTTCCTCGTGGATTACTTTGTTGGTGTGAAATATGTGAGCGTTTGAAATAATCCTGAGCGCCTTGTTTTGGAACTTTTGACTTATAGAGCAGTTGCTCCTGCTGGCAGTGCCCCAGATCGGGATTCCGTAAGTCCATACAGACTGTATTATTGCTTTATAGACTAGAAGCTTGCTCCTCAGCCTGAGAGTTGACCTTCGACCGATAAGACATAAATGGTTTTTTAAACTTTCGTTGAGCTGTGTCCTTTTGGTGAGAAGGTAAGGACGCCATGTTCACCTTCTATCAAGGCTCACGCCCAGATACTTGGTTGTAGCGCTGATGGAATAATAGCTCCGTCGAGATGAACTTGGGGGAAGTCTACTCTTCTAAATGAAAAAGTCATTTGAGTGGACTTCTCAGGGTTCACCACAATGTTCCACGTCTTGAGCCAAGTATTGGAGATGTCGAGTTGCCTTTGAATGATTGCTCAAGCCGCATGTGGGGAGATGTCGGATGCTAGGAATGCCGTGTCGTTGGCATACGTAGCGGTCAGCAATTTGCCTTCCACAATGATCGACATATCGGCTCTATAGAGCGTATAAAGGACGGGTCCAAGTACACTTTTCTGTGGTACTCCGGCTCTGACTTCTTTTATTTGGGATCTTTCTTCTCCACACCTGAAAGAGAAGTTCCTGCGCTCAAGGTAGGTTGAAGGTGTAGTACGGTGCTGGTAGAGTTGACTTAAGCTTGTGAAGCAGGCCATCATACCATAACCCCCCTTTTAGTAATATACAAAATAAAATTTGTTGTATAGATATTTGTTTATGCATTTTAATTTGTATTATATTATGTATTATTTTCTTGTGTGTATGTGTGTGTGCTTCTCTATTATTTTCTATTTCACTTTGGTTTATAATTTCCATTATATTGTTTACAAGTTTTTAAAGAAGTTTCAGTGAATTTGTCTTAAATGTTTATTTTTTGTTTCTTGAATATATAAAACAGCTATTGCTTTATATGCATATAAGCGTATATATGTATATATTTACATATATACAAATTATAACACCAACAAATTACTTAAATATTTATACACAATTACTGAGCAAATTCTCATATATATATATATATATATATATATATATATATATATATATATATATATATATATATATATATATATATATATATATATATATATATATATATATATATATAAAAAGAGAGAGAGAGAGAGAGAGAGAGAGAGAGAGAGAGAGAGAGAGAGAGAGAGAGAGAGAGAGAGAGAGAGAGAGAGAGAGAGAGAGAGAGAGAGAGAGAGAGAGAGAGAGAGAGAGAGAGAGAGAGAGAGAGAGAGAGAGAGAGAGAGAGAGAGAGAGAGAGAGAGAGAGAGAGAGAGAGAGAGAGAGAGAGAGAGAGAGAGAGAGAGAGAGAGAGAGAGAGAGAGAGAGAGAGAGAGAGAGAGAGAGAGAGAGAGAGATATATATATATATATATATATATATATATATATATATATATATATATATATCTACTAACTTAATGTTGAATTATTTTTAGGTTAATTGCTTTATACTATCTGAAAAAAAAAACAACAAAACTCATATATGTATATATGGGAAACTTTTCTAGAACTGTGTGTGTGCGCCATGCCTGGTGTCTCTAACAATAAAAAAGTCAGCAAAGAAATTTAGTTATTGTAATTAAATAAACAAAATTTGGAAAAAACAAAACAAAAAAATTCCAGTACAAACCATTTTTTAAACTTTCTGCACACGCCAGACTAAAATTATGTAGAGTTGCTCAATAGCGAATTAACAGTTTTGTATTTAAATACTAACGCACCCTTCAATTTCTTTCAGAAACTGTCAACGTCAATTGCGATTACCGACTCACGAGTTTTATAGTAATTTTTAATAATTTCCAAACTTCCATGATAACAAGAAAAAAGGTTAACTTGGGATGAACAGAAGCTCTAATACGAAAATTTAAACCGTGCTGTAAAGCATAAACGTGGGTGTATAAATAGGGGCTACCCCAAAATGTGGGCGGTACACGCCCACTAGTAGATGTGTATGAAGCGACCATCTATAAGACGCCACCATATCAAATTTCAAGTTAATATTGACGTTTTCCATACAAATGCATAAAAGTGAACTGTGGTTTTGTATGGGACCACCTTAAAATTGTGGGCGGGACACGCCCATTTGTATATGTATATGAAGCGGTTGTCCACTAAAATTAACCAAATCAAATTTCAAGCTAATATTGGTTTAAATAAAGAATTTTTTTTTTCAATTGTGCGGGCACGTCCATTTGTCTACGTATGTTAAGCGACTGTCCATAAAAAGGCATATTGCATTTCAACATATTATTGACTTTACTAAAGAAGTTTTTCATACAAAAACACAAAACTAGGCATTTGGTTTGTATGGTAGCTACCCCAAAAAGTGGGCGTGGCGGGTCAATATTGATATTCCATTAAACTGCAGTAAAAAGAAGTGTATGTGCAAAATTTCAACTGGAGAGCATATAAATTGGTACACAAAAAATGCGCAACAACATACAGACAGACGGACATGTCTAGATGTTTATTGATTTGCATCGAAATTTTTTTTACTATTTAAAAAATGTTTAATTGGATTGATATTTTATTTTCTTTAAAAATGAATTTTCAGTTGTTGTTGTTTATATTTAGAACAATTAAATATATTTTTTTTTATTTTTAATTTTCTTTTTTAATTAAAAATTATAGGTATACAGCTTTTTATTTAAATTTTAAATCTTTATACATACATACATACATACATACTCGTATATGTATAAATATATATGTATACATATATATGCATCTATAAAGTTTTAATATTTGACTTTTATATCTTTAACAGTTTTAATCAGTCGGAAAACCAGTAACTTAAAAGTATTATTTAATTAATTGATAAAAAAAAATTCATTTGTTTATATTGAAGTATATAATATATTCAGTTTAAATGTTTTTTTTTTTTTATTGCAATTTTTGTCTAAAGCTCAATACTGAGATCGATGAAAATTGTTGATACCGAAAAAACTTCATATAAAAAACGCTGTTAAACAATAATCAACAATTTTCGACACTGTTTTTCATCGAGTACTCAGATAACAAAAATGTTTGCTACCGAAAATACTTCATATACGTAAAAAAAACAGGTGATATAGAGTGTGACATTTTTCATATCCGTCAGAAAAAACCAAAAAATAATTAATATGTGTGTACTTTTCACATAATAAATATCTGATTTTAGTATGTCATGTTGATTTGGGAACACTGTTTTTTGTTTGTTTGATATATCAGTAATAATTTACAATTTAGGTTGCAAAAATTTTTATCGATCTCAGTATTGGGCAATAGTATAAATCTAATCTAAACTAAATTAATTTTGCAAATTGTATATTGTATTGTTAGTCATTTTCATAGTATATATGTATATATTTATGAATAATTGCCCTGGATGTTTTTGTAATTTTTGTTTATAAACATTCTGAATTATCTTCGACATGCTCTAACAATCGACAGTGTCACAGAAATTCGTTATAGTTTCTGACTTGATGTTACAGAACACAATCAGCTGATTATAGAATCTGTGAACGACATCTGAGATACCATTAAATCGAATCTGAACGAGCGCGATTTCGTTGACAACTCCGGTTACACAGACAAACAAAAAAAAAAAAAAAAGATGCTCGAAACCCCCTACGCTGAAACCGAATATGAATACAAAACATGATTTCAATTGTCCATTTCCCCGTTAGCACATCCTCACAACCCCATCTGTGTATCGAAATTTCACTTGTACTGAAAATTTGAAAATCATGTATAAGCCCTGATATTTTAGAACCGAACTGAAACCGAAAATTACCATGAATTTTTTTTTTTTTTAACACCGCCATCATATCTTGCAGGCCTTCAGGAATTTAGGTATGTATATTCCTACATATCGTGGGATTCAGCATCTGTATATGGACATGAAAAATGATTTTGACAACTTATTTTGGTTTACAGTTAGAGGAGTATCTTATTGGAAACATATTTAAAATTTATTTATTTTTATGGTACCAAACTCTCTTGTTTTTGAACGACCTTCTAGTATCCGCAATAGATAGTCATCCAAAATAAATCGCCAAAAATGTTTTAGTTTATTGAGGTGGTCGCTGTTTACGAATCTGTTGACAACTGATTCAATCTCTTTCAAACACGGTATTTATGCGTTTTTAGGATCGCTGTTTACGAATATGACTTCACATTTTCGGAAGTTTTAACATCAGCTTTGTAAACAGCCACCTCAAAAACGACCGATTCATGACCGATTTGAAATTGTGCTCACAATTTTTGATGTTTTGGTCGAGAATATTTTTTGCTTCTGCTTGCAGAAATAATTCTATCAATCTTAGAATGATAAATGAATGACTTCAATTCCATGAAAGTTTGCATGCAGTATATTAAAGAATATCAAACTTTCACTACAAACTGCTTACTTTTTACATACTTTTTTAAATAAAACAGATATACTCTTACAGTATTTGTAACCATTTTTCACTATACGGAGTTATAGAAACATTTCGGCAACGGAATATTAATTGAAGAATTATTTTTAAACGCATCTTATTAAAAGATATTTCCATTGGACCTTACTTTAGCTAGTCCTCGAATAGTCTACATGGAATAGTCATTGAAGTTTCAAATTCATAAGTCAAGCAAACAGGTTTTTTATACAATTTACTTTTTCTAATTTGAAGTTTTTTGGTTGCCTCAGAAATTCTCTATTAATTTTTTGTATGAAGGTGCTGCGTATTGAAAAACCTTTTCGGTTTCAGGGCGGCAAAATAACATGGTTTTCCATGTGTTGTTCAGCACAAGAGGAATTTCAAGTTTTTGTGTTCATATACGGTTTTAGTGTAAAGGGTGTCGGTCGGTCTACTTCTTTTTTTGATTGTCTGTATTATTTTTTTATGTATATTTTTGTTGTTGTTAGGATACAATTGCACGACTGTCAATAGTTGTATTTGGCGGAAGAAGTTGCTGCATTGATTGATAGTATTATATAACTATGCATTTCTTATAAAAAACTTTAAAACTCTTACTATGAACACAGAAAGTTTGATGTGTCTAGCTGTTACAGCCTCTGAGAAACAATTGTCCAGACAGACATACAATTTTTCGAGCTCTAGTACATTTTCAAAGTTTCTATACTCCTCAAAAACTACCAAGCGGCGTGAAAACTAGTATTTAAAAAATAAAATTATGACGTTACAAAAAGTTGTAATATTTAAATAGTTTTAAGGAACATGCTTATATATACTTTGTTTTTTTCTTTTTTTTCGTAAAAAATAATTTCAGTTTGTTTGTTTTGTTTTGTGTTGGTATTGTTTTTGTTGTCGATTTGTAGTTGTCTCTTAAAAAGGCAGCATTATACATACACTTGTTCGAAAAAGTCTACGTACACCGCAAAAAAATATGAAATTTGAACTTTAATCGCAAATATCTGAGTTAATGTTTTATGTACTGAATCAAACTTTGTTTTATTATATAATTTATTAATTTCTCTTAATATTTTTGCTGCATTTCAATACTTAAAATTATAGTTTTTATTAATTTTTTGCTACAACATGTCAGAAAAGCACTACCGTAAAAGTCTGCGTACAGCTGCATGCCAGACGCATGGATTGAGCAAATATGCGATTGCCGTTACCTAAGAACATTTTTAGAAATTCTTACCGCACTTTGAAGTTTTCATTCATGTTTTTCAATTCAACTGGATCGTCAGAGAAAAAATTCTGTATTTTCGTGATAAAAGGAAAAATAGCTGTTATGAAGAAAGAGCAGTATGGCCTTTGAAAAGGCAAACTAGTTGCCAACCGTAAAATACATTGGACGAGGAGTTGTGGTTTGGGATGTATGGCAGCCAATGGTGTTGGGAAACTAACATTTATTGAATCAATAATGGCTCAAACTAGTTATATCCAAGGATATTTGAAGGATAATTTGCGGTAAAGTTCCCAGAAGTCGGGGCTGCGAGAAGAGTGTTGGTTTCAGCAAGACAACGACTCCAAGCACAATGCGCATAAAGTAAAACTCTGGCTACTTTATAATATAAAAAATCAGTTGAGGACAACTCCCCAATGTACTGACCTGATTCCCATAGAGCATTTGTGGGACTTACTCGAACGCAGAATCTGTTAACACACCATTACCTCCTAAAATATAAAAAATATAATAATAATAATAATAATAATGGAGTAATGGGAAAAAATTAAAACTGAAGATACAACAAAAATTTGTGGATTCCATGCCAAGATGTCGTACCTCTGCGAGAAATGGTTAATAGTTAACTGTAATTATCTTCGAAAAAAGAAGCCTGTACGTAGACTTTTGCGGTAGTGCTTTTTTGACATGTTGTAGCATAAAATGAATTAAAACTATAATTTTGAGTATCAAAATGCAGCAATAATATTATTAGTTATGAGAAATTATCAAACTATATAATATAAAACAAAGTTTGATTCAATACATAAAACATTAGCTGAGATATTTGTGATTAAAATTAAAATTTCAAAATTTCTTTGCGGTGTATGCAGACTTTTTTAATATATGTACAATATAACTTTATTTATCGTATTATATGTATATTGTTTATATTAATTTTAAAGCGCGTTTTTGAAATCTCTGCACATATAAATTTCATTGTACTACTTTACTAATTATTGATTTACATAAGAAGTCTCTGTAATAAACTGAAAAAGGTGTGCTTTTTTTATTTTTTGCTTGATTATGTGTCACAAAAATCTCAATAGTTTATATAAATTTTATATTTCTATAAACGTACGTTTTATTAATTTATTTTCTTTATATTTTTATGCTTTTTGAGTGGTTTTCAAACATATTTCTGCAGATATTTAAAAAAATTATTTTGCAATATAGTTTGCTAAAATTGGTCAACAATAAATGTTCCTTATTTTAACAATCAATTTTATGCAATCGCTTTTTTTTTTGTTTTTTTTTTTTTGGTATGAACTTTCCACTGATCGATCTATTAATTTTTTTCCTTATGTATATAGTATTTTTTTTTGTTTGTTTGTTTGTTTGTTGCAAATTTTGTGTTCAGTGCGCCATATTTTTGTTAATTTATTGCCTAGTTTAATTAAAATTTATCAAAATAAATGTAATATGCATGAGTTTTCTAAATATTTTCATAGAAATTGCATATATGTACATATATAGCTATATTTTTTATACCATTCACACTCACACATAGTGTGAAATGGTATTAACAGTTTGTCTGTGTCTGATAGTTTGTAACGCATTAAAGGAGCCATAGTATACCCCATATAATGTGTATACATATATTATTATTGATTAGCTCGATCTGGCCATGTCCGTCTGTCGGTCTTTTTAGCGTAGCACCCATACAAACCATACACCCGCCCACTTTTGCCTTTTTGTATGGAAAACGTTTTAATTGCAGTCAATATCACCTTAAAAATTGACATGGTGGCTTTTTATGGACGAATGCTGCACATAAGTATCAACGGGCGTGTCACACCCACTTTAAGGGTAGCCTCTATAGCAGGGGTTACCAACCTTTTCTTGGTCAGGGAACACTCTTAAATCATTCTTGTGAGCAGGGACCACTATGTAGGTGTAATAAAAATAAACTGCAATAATCTCAAACTGAAACTTTAATTAAAAACTCAATAGGAACTTACACAAAAAGAAATAATAATATTTTTAGGATAAACTTCTGTAATTTTGTATTAATGTGATTTCTGAGCTTGCATCTTCTTCACGAGTTCGGTTATCCTAGGACTAATATTGTTACCCGAAGCTACATTTAAAATCATTCGCGGACCATATTTTGGCTACCGCGGACTACAGGTGGTCCGCGGACCACTGGTTGGGAACCAGTGCTCTATACAAACTTACCGTAAAATTTTTGAATTTTGCATGGAAACTTTCCTATTACAGTAAATTTCAACATAGAATTTAATATTGTGGTTTTTTATCGACGAACGCCTAACATATAGAGAAGAAATAGAAGTGATTTCGCCATTTTAGGGACCCACCACTTACTTTTGGAATTTTTCATGAAAAAAGACTATCATTTCAGGCAAAATCAATTTGACATTTGGCTTCATATGGACGAACATTTCGCATAACTATAAAGAGGCGTGTCACGCCCACTTTGGGGTAGGCTCTAACAAACTTGCCTGTTAGATTTTACAAATACCAACATAAATTCACAGCTAGAAACATCATCTGAATGGTATCAAAAAACTTCGGTATCACCGAAGTTTAAGGTTTTTTTCTTATTTTAGGTTAAGTTCGATTAAAGTGATTACATTTTTTAATTGAAAAATAAAAAATCTATTCGGCTGAACAACTTTCGCAAGCAATTTATGTACAGGTCTGTTCCAGTTTTAAATTTTGGGAAGATTTCTTTTTAAGTCAGTACTACATTAAAGTTTGAAGTATTAAAAAAATCTATCGCCAACATCTGCAACTGATTACAAAAGCCGTGTCTGGGATACATATTAGTCAGTTGTTTTTACTAGCGGTTTGCATAAAATATTTGGTTACTGTTTATTCAGTGACGTACACGACATTTTTGTTGATCAAAAGGAATTCGTAACGAGGGTGAGGAGGAAAATTTACTGATCCATAGAGCATCATTTGGTCAACAAGGAGACCAATAAAATACTCCATTAGATTCAGTAAGAAGCACTCGAAATGAATCATAGTAATATATATCTGGTCAAAAGGTTTGAATATACGTTGGATCGAGCATTAGACGTGACAGACATCTGGTCTACAAAACGCCATATAAAGTTGTTACGGACAAAATAACAACGATCTGGTAAATTTTCAGAACTGTTTTTATTTCTACACTGCAGCTTTATAACCGAATTATGAAGAAATTATTTCTGCACTTGAAGAAATATATTTTTCATTGAAAACGAAAAAGGAACAAGCATAACAACGTAGCGTTCGGAATCGCTTAGAAAATTATAGAATCAGAATTTTTTTAAGGTAGGAAAAAACCAGGTAACGCGCTCGGCTAATTGCAGAGACCTGAGCTGAGCTCTCTCCGACATTCCCAGTTCTTTCAATTCGTTAAAAATTACAACAAAAAAGTCAAAGCGAGTAACGCCATATAAATAAGCAACAGACTAACTTGCCAACATGTTGGCGAGCATCAGTTGAGAGCGTAACTTCATAGTATTGTTGGTAAAATTTTAAAAGAAGAGGAATCAATATTTCTTCGAGCCTGTTGTCGACCAACATGTTGGTCATTCTTAACGTTCTCAGCATTAAAAGAACAGACAAGAGAGCACATACGCTTATACGAACCAGCCTTATGTTGAGTCCAACATGTTGGTCTTACTTAACGCTCTCAGCTTTATCAAATGATACTGAACTGTTTTGTATTGTCGCTATAATGGTCGAATTTAAACCACAGGGAGAATACTACTTAGTAACAATAATTTGTTGTCGGCTAGCTCAAAAAAAAAAAAAAATGTTCAAACACTTTGTTACGTAAATATATACTGACCCCATATATGTATAATGCTATATCTGTATAAAAATCTCTAGAAAACCTATATTCCACACATTTTCTTCTACATTTTTTTTTTTTTTTTTTTTTTTTTTGGCGTTTAAGAAAGCTATATACACAATTGACGTGTTGGATTTCGTGTTCAATTTAAACTGTGACATAATTTAATTTATAATATGCAGCAGCAGCAGCAAACAAGCTCAAGCACGCCTCCTGGCTTATTTCAAACTAATATTACGAATTTTAGAAAATACGTATAAAAAAATTTACAAATTATATCAGGCATGCAAACCGGTCTCTGAACCAAACTATTGAAATACGAGATTTACACCAATGTTCTTTGCAAATTCTATGAAAACAAGTAGAAAGAACGCCGCAATTGTACCTAGCCAGAGTCGCTTTATTTGAACCATAGATATGTAAGGCGCTATATTCTATAGTTATATCCAACCTGGAACTATGCGAGATACTTGAATACTTGGGTTTCTATAGCTTAATTGATAGTTAAACAAAAAATTAAACCATACAAAAAAATTTCAAAATGGAGGCGGTGGTTTCTGCGCATACATCTTATAGTGGAGTTGGTTGACTGGTTGTTGTTGTAGCGGCTGGAAGTGAAGTTCGGGAGACGTACGTTTATAGAGAAGCGAAAATAGAGTAGACTAGTTCGACCGTGCGAACAATTCGTATGCGGAATCAACCAAATGCAAATATTTATAAATGACATGTATCAAAATCAATCATTGGTTTTGATAAAGTATTAAGGGAGATGTGTTTAAAAAAAAAATACATTTGCATATTGAAATTAAGAGAATGTAAAAAGAGAACTTGAGAATTTAACAAACAAAGAGAGAGGAAAGGCACCAGCTCAAATGTTCGGATCCAGAAGCTCTCTGACGTTAGTATAGTCGGTTGGGTTGGGCATAAATATGTCTATGTTTATTCTAGACAGATAACTGCTTAGAAACTTCGATGCATCGGATTGTAGCTGGATGTGTCGCAGAAGGAAGATTTCGCTTCCATCTATTGGCGTTGGTCTCCCTCCCAACACTACGTTGTTTCACAGGTTGCAGTTTTTAGCTTGTAGTCGACCATTTTGACCAAAAACAACGTAGGTCAAACACAACAGTGTAGTTCCGTACTTGACATAGCGCCGTGTGATTTTTTTCCCATTTCTTCACCCTACTTAAGTTACTACTACGCGGAAAGCGTTTTGAGACAATTGAGGCGATAAAATCGGCATGTGAAGATTGGAAATTGCTTTGAAGGCGACAAAATAAATATCAAAGAATCACAAAAAAAATTTTACAAATTTGGGTCTTATCTCGAGAGCTGGTTTCTTATAGGCTTTTTGTATACGAGTATTTTTTTTTCTTAAGAACCGTTTTCGAGATATCTTCAAAAATACGTTCTTTGACACTTTTTTCAGCTATTTACTGATAAGTATATCCATCATCTTGCATAAATTGTATATCGTTCAAAATATTTTCTGCATAAAAATTTCAAATGTTTCCCACTGAATTTAGTTGCGGAGAGTGATGAACAAGGTGAGCGTTTCCACCAGACATCGGAACAATTAAAAAGCGTTATAAAGTCTTTTGGTACAAAAGTATGATGGATAACTATTGCTGGATGCAAATTAATAGAAATTAAGTTTTTTTTTTTTTCATTCTTTGAATGAAACAAAGACTATGAGAAATCAACTCTGAGTCGTGCTCAGGCTGAGATCATGAGATACCTGCTATAAGATAACTGATTTTTGATTTGAGCGGCATTAACTTATGCGCCAGAAAGACATCTAATGTCAAGCGGCAGGTGACTGAGGCGTGACCGCTGGTGTGCCAAGCTAGAATATATATGAGATGCGCATAGTTTCAAATTGCTTGAAGGAACTACAGTGGGTCTAGTAAGTCGGTTTTCATGCGCCACTCGGCAAATGTTGGATTAAACTTTTTGAAACCATTGATGGAATTCTCATATTTTGTTATTTATTTGTATGTAGTTTTCATTTAATTTAATATCTCGCACTGATTTAGTTACTGGTTTGGTTGAAAATACAGTTTGCAGCTCTGATATATTTAGTTGTCGCATTAAATATAATATTGATGATTTTATTTTATATATTATATATACTCGTATCTAGGTTGCAAATATTGTTTGCATACATACATATATGCTTAGTGTATTGCTTGTTTTTTCTTCTTATTCGTTTTCTTGTTTTAAGTTGGCTGAATTAAATTTTTGGCCTAAACTAAAAGTCGAACACTTGTTTTGCTTATACTATGCCAGTGGTGTGATTGTTAATACCTAAGTTTTCTAACTTTCCTAAGCTAAAAATATTTGTATATACATACATATATACATATATATAATCACAAAAACTGCAAATAGCTTTAGCTAGCTATTTTGTTGTTGCGGTTGTGTTTGTTTGATATTGCAAAATACCGTGTACTAGTGCAATATCTCTTTTTCAATATTCCGTAATTTAAGCTACATTTTGCAGTATGTACATATGTACTACATGCATAAATGAGAGCTGCTGTATTAATTGTATTGCTGCTACTGCCGCTGCAGTGAGGCAAAATGAGAGGTAGACGATGTTTGTGTTTCGCTGCCACGCGCCGCAACAAATAAATCCGCAATTGAGCTGGGACTCGAACTAGCTTTGGTATTTGCAATGGTGCAGCTGCTGCTGCTGTATAATGCTGGTGTATGACAGTTGCTCCCATGCAAGCTTCCACGATGACCGCCGCGTACAAAATCAGTAGTACGCGCTGGCATCGACAATGACAAACTGGAGCCAGCAGCAGTTGCTGCTGCTGCTGTACCAGCAATTAAATGATCAGCAGCAGCAGCAGCAGTAGTAGTAGCATCTTCTGTGGAGTTTGCACTAGGATCATCATCGAAGCCATACCAACATCACATGACCATTATTTGGAGCGCTACTCATTGATCTATTGTACGATAGATGCGTCGTTGTGGCTCTGGTGTATAGTGTATGCGCGTGCGAAAATGTTGCGGTGAACCGGGCACGCTCTCTGAACCACGTCGCGGTGGTGGCAATGGCGGCGAAGCGGATATATAGCTATTTAGATAATATCTGTATATATTAGTTATATTTAAATGATTTATAGTAAACTTACCGTCGATTGAGCAACGGTGAACCCGGCAGCGGTGACGGTTGTCCACTTAGCTCTAATAGATTCTTGCGCAATAGCAACGGTGATTGTCCACGATTGTAGCGCGGTGGAGGATCTGGACTATGATGCCGTCGATCTAAGCCAGCTAAAATGTGAGGACTAGGCGGCGTGCTGCTGGTAACGCCAACTCCGCTGCTGCTGCTGCCGGCATAGCGACGGAGAAAGGCGCTAGTGGTAACGTTAGCATCCAATCTGGGTAGTATACCACCAGCGTCTGTCGTTGTTGTCGATGATATGCTATTGATTGTATTGCTACTGCTGCTGCTGTGACCGCCACCACCGCTTGAGTTTGTGCGATGGTAGTAATAAGATTTGCTGCCATTTATCTGACCGCTTGCCTTGTACGGTGATGATGAAATTGTTGTAGGCGCTGTCGCAGTGATACCAGCGCTGCTTTCAATACCGTTTATTGTCGTCGCTGCTATTGCTGATGTTGTGGGTGACTGTGGTGTTGTTGTTGATGTTGTTGTTGTGGCTGCTGCTGCTGCCGCTGTAGAATTCAATTGTAATTTAACATATGTAGCAAATTGTCGCTTCATAGCGCCAGCGAATGTATTAAACCAGCCTGAGTGAGTGTTGTGCACAAAATGTTGCATTGCAAACATTACATATGCATATATAAAAATATATGTGGTATGTGGTTGGATGTTGTTGATGTTGTTACGTTGTTATTTTAATAAGCAACAGCAGAGTAGTGATTATTGAATGTGATTGAGGCGAGTTTAAGACAATAAAATTGTGCACAGAAGGCATTCCCAGTTGGTTGGTGTCAATGTTTACAATGTAATTTTGTGTTGTTGATGTTCATGATGATGATGAAGAGATGAAGTGATTGATTTGTGCACATATTTTTATAATTTGAAATAAAAGAAAGAAGCAAGCAAAAGCGTTTAGTATTTTTGTTAATATACTCGTACATACATAACACACACACAACAAAAAAATCAATTTTTTTAAAAAATTAGAAAAGAAAAATTTGCATTTCATGCGCTTTAAAAAAAAAAACTACTGTATTCAAATACAAAGCTGACTCACCTGCACTGCCAACGCCATAATCATCTTGTTCAGGCGTTGTAGGCGTCGGTGTACGTAGACTATTGTTGCCAGCAACACCACCACCAGCACCACCACTGCTGCGTAAAGCTGTTGCAAGCGGCTGATACTGCAGCGTACCGCTTTGACAAATACCAAAATGACCAGGAGGTGAGCGTTGCTGTTGCTGCTGTTGATAATCATAAGCAGCTATTTGTGAGCATGAGGATTGCGTAGAGGATTGACTAGAAGTTGAATGTGAAGACGATGAAGGCATTGGCATACTGACAAGACCACCAATGCCACCAACATCCGTAACGCCCCCACCACCATAATTTGTTGGTTTCGTTGTTGTATTTGTTGGCGTATAATTGCTAAGAAAAGGATTCGTTGTGGCGTATGCTTCCATTTGCACTGATGGTGGTGCTGTTGTTGGCAGTGGTGGCAGTGGCGGCGCCGCCGTTGTATGACGCGTATATTGTTCACGTTCGCGCTGTCTTTCGTATTCTTTTTCACGTAGCTGATTCTGCTGATGAAAGAAACGCTGCAGCACTGTAGAAGTGGAAAATGTGAGACGTTTCGATTAGTTTATTATTGATAGCTAGCGATTTAAGCTTAGTTAATAAGCTATGTATATTATGATAGTATTATTTCGTTGCAATTCTTGGTAATTTCTTGAATAGCTAGCAATAATGCATGTTGAAATAGATAATTTTTTTGTGGTTTGGTTGCAATCCAAACATTATTATATGAGGCTTGTCGTTTTTTGTATTTCAATAATAGAGAACCATAACTAAATCATAAATAAAACAATGTAAATTGCCTAGAAAGTCCCATGCCATGACTCTTCACTCACGGTTATGATGGCGGCTCAAGTAAACTTGTTCTTTTCAGTCGTCTAAATTGAAACAATTTTCATCGTTAAAGACAACAGATCGTCAATCATTAAAACGAGTATCAGTTTGAAAAGTCTACGTCACATTTAAAACACTTATCAAATTATTATCTGCAGGCAAAGGATACTAATGCTCTCACTTAAAATGCATTATCAGTAACAGCAATACAAATATGTTATGATTGCAACTTAAATTAATGCTAGCTTATTCAGATCTTGCAAAGATTATTCGATTAAAGCACCTTTATAAATTTTAATTGCATTTTCTGACGCACCTATTGGACTGTGATTACCCTGTACACGTTGCGTTGTATTGCACTCGCTGCGATTGTTTGGTATTAGCGCGGTTTGCTGCTCCGGCGATTTTGCCATAATGGGTGACGCTGTGGTTGTTGGTGCAAAACGTTGTTTGCGTTGCATACCCGGTGATTCAACTAGGCCAACCATGCCTGTATTCTTTAAGTGTGACATTTGCATTTGGTGTGCGCTTATATTTGGCGGTGCTGCTGTTGTTGCCGCAGCATCACAACTATCAAAGGCAAGCGCAACATCTTGCGTTGTTGGCATACGCCACAGCGGATCGATTTGATTTGTTTGAGGCAGCATATGCTTCTTTTGGCTAAAAGGTGAAGTTGTCAGATTGCGTAGTATTGATTGCCCTTAAATGATATGAAATAATAAATGAATATACGATATATGTATATGGAACTATAACAATATTACTATACCTATACTGCTAAACATTGATTGCTCTTTTTTGGGACTCTCATCGCTATACTTGAATTGATGATGTGACTGCATACCGGCGCCATTTTCACCATTATTTAGTTTACGCTGCATAAACGGCGACTTGCGGTAGAGTTTACCCATTTCCTGCGTCAGACCAGCGCCTGCGCTGTCATTTGCTACATCTCTTATATTGCGATGCAGTTGTTGTTGTTGTTGTTGCTGCTGCTGATGGTGTTGTTGTTGATAAGAAAATCCTGCAATACCAATACCACCACCACCACCACAGCTGCTAAGACTCGGTGGCGAAAGTGGACTTGAACTGTTTGCACTGCTGCTACCGGAACCACCACCACCACCTGTACCAAAGGAGCTGTGCCGTTGTTGCATATTGTTATTGCTAAAGTTATTTGCTGTTGTTGTTGTTGTCGGTTGAGGTAGTTGTGTCGCTTGTTGCTGTGTCTGATATGGAAAATGATGTTGCTGCAGCGGCGGTTGATGATGATAAGGATTTAATATGCCTACTGTATGTTGCGCATAACGTTGCTGCTGCTGCGGCTGCTGCTGGGGTTGGTATGTGGGTATTTGGGTTGCTTTTATTGTCTTGGGTATCGTTGTTATTGTTGCTGCTGTTGCCGCCGCTACAGTTGCTGATGTGCTTTTATTGTTGTATTTGATCGTCGTCGTCGACGATGGCAAAATTGTTCTAAAAAAAAAAAAAATAAATAAATAATAGTAACAACAAATAAATATTTTTTATTTAAATTTGACTCTTGTTTATAGCCAATTTTATATACGATATATATATATATATATATATATATATATATATATATATATATATATATATATATATATATATATATATATATATATATATATAATATATATATATATATATATATATATATATATATATATATATATATATATATATATATATATATATATATATATATATATATATATATATATATATATATATATATATATATATATATATAAGACATTTATAAAACAATGGTTTTTCTGTTTTAAAATGGATTTCGATAGCTGATAGTGTTTTTGTTAGTGAAATGATATGAAACACATATATACATATATGAAATACTTGTACATGTGACATATAGCGATAAAGCTCGGAATTTTTATATAAAAAAAAGAAAGAAAAAAGAAGCTGAGCATATTTTTAAACAATCAAGCAATTTATAAAACATGAACAAGAGCGCTTAGTCTTTATTGGCTTATAAAAAAAAGAAACATAATGAAAACAAAAAAATAACACCGTAAAGCGTAAAAATTCTTAAGCAGCCCAATTTCGTCCCTTTTGCTTTACATATTTCTTTATTGTTTAATAGCAATAGAACAATAAACGCTGCTTCATTTTCTGTAATGTGACTGAAAGATAGTGACATGTCCTCATAAATCCGCTTAAGAGGAGCAAGAACTTAAATGAAACATTTGTTTGGTCCTTCGAGCCGAATTAATCGTTATTTATTACAACTGTAAAAGCATTGAAATTGATATATCAATTGCATCGAGTTATTTGAATAAAATAATACACCATAGTCAGTTCGATTTTG
This sequence comes from Leucophenga montana, assembly GCA_035044765.1. Taxonomy (NCBI): domain Eukaryota; kingdom Metazoa; phylum Arthropoda; class Insecta; order Diptera; family Drosophilidae; genus Leucophenga; species Leucophenga montana. The sequence goes on along the minus strand of JAWNNQ010001397.1, from coordinate 55,187 downwards.
TAGAGTTTTAAGCCTTTTTTAATGAACTATACACACATGTTTTGAAGCGAGAGAGATGATTACATTATATACATGATTCTTTGTTGCTAAAAAAAAAGAAATAACAATAAATAAAATAAAAATAATAGTGCTTTTGTACAGGAAAACAATGAATCGCGCATTTAATACAATAGCTCGAAAACTTTTGTATCTTGCTAAACAAAACAAAAAAGCGAGAAAGTTTGGAAAAATAGAATCAACAGTCCAGTAAAACCGTAAGTGCCAAAAACTTTGGTTTCCTTTATAAAGCTGAAAATACTTATAATTCGTAAATAGTTTTAACACTATCTAGCTTCTTTAATGTGCTGTAACATTGCATACATCGAGGAGCAGCGCTGATGCGGGTCGTTTGCATAAAGCAGTGTGCTTCTTCAGTAATTTCTTTGGATGCGCACGTGTGAGTAAGTTATAGTAATATACAATAAGACGTGCCACATACAAGGTATGATCTAAAAATAGCCGAACTTTTAATTTAAATCATAGAACACGTAGCGCCTTCTATTAAATGTTGGCAGTGTTAGAAAGGTACATTTTTTAATTTCGAAAGCAGCTTAGTTCATGCTAATCGTTTGACAGGTTACAATATGACACACGTTTTAATAACAGCCGTTTTTGTAGTTATGTCGTAAAAACAAAGAGCAAATATTAAATTTTGTTTTAAATTCTTTAAAAAATTTGCTGAGACTTTCGAATTAGTAAAAAAATGTTTATGATGATTGCATGAGTCGTACTCAAGTTTATACGCACAAATTTCACTGTGAGATTCATCATACTGTACAATCTACAAAATATTAACTGAAGATTTGGGTAAAAGAAAGGTGTGTACATGTGTTGTTCCACATCAGTTAAATTATGATCGAAGACATCATTTCAACAGCTGAAAACGATCCAGATTTTCTTGGTTCGATCATAGCTGGTAATGAGACATGTTGTTCTAAATATGATCCTGAAGCGACAATCTGCAGAATGGAAGCCAAAAGACGAGCCAAAACTGTCAATGAAGAATATTATTTACAAGTTTTACATCGTTTGTGGTCGAGACTTCTACGTCGTAGGCCCGAATATTCCAAAGGAAAACAGCTGTTTTTATTGCATGATAATGCACCACCCTCACAAGACCAAAAAAGTCAATGAATTTTTGATGAAAAAACCGATTTGTCTCATCGACCACCCTCCGCATTCGCCTGATCTATCACTGTGCGATTATTTTCTCTTCCCAAAAATGAAAACTGCAATGAAAGGAGCTATTTACAATGACATTCCAGCCATACAAGCAGCCGTGACACAGGTGCTAAAGAACATCCCAAAAAGCGAGTTTACAAAAGTCTATGGATAAATTGGTTGAGCGTTCCAAACGTTGTATTGAGTTAAATGGATCGTATTTTGAAGAAGTCACGATTTGAATTTTCTTAGCACTGAGCAAGTGTTCAATGAACAGTTGATACATAACCAAATGAATATAGGAAAAATGAAAACCAAATTGGCTATGTGTTTGTTTTGTTTTTCATTGGCAAAAGTGTTAGAAAGCTGAAGAAGAATAGAGCGGCAGGCTTCTGTGAGGTGTCAGCTAAATTGATCAAAACCGATGGCGATGAGTAGGTAAGGCGTATGCACCAACTCTTATGCTATATGGTCCGACAAATGCATGCCCAACGATTGCAATTTCAGTCATCTTTATTCTATCTTCAAGAAAGGAGATCCCGCTATCTGCGTGGAAGAAGTCACCTTTTAACCAACTGTGTAAATGGCTGGAGCCATACACGGATGCACTGATAGGCCAGTAACAGTATGGTTTCATACCGAAAGGTCATAGTAAGACAAATAATCGTGAGTACATCAAAGACATACACCCCCTATTTGTCGTTTATAAAATCGTTTTCGACACGCCGATAATGCCCTGTCTGAATTTTGTATACCAGCAGCAACACACACACAAAGCGTTACCAGAGCAGGAAAAAACCTCTCCGTGCCGACGAAAGGTTTCAGGCAGTGTGATGCTTTATCTTACGAATTTTTAAGCTTCTGATGGAGTACATCGTACACAGATGACTACACGTAGAACGGTCGGGCACAATCTTCCTTCAGGAATTGCTGCTTCACGCGTATACTAAGGACATTGACAACATTGGCATGAACGGCGCGTTAGCAAATCGTTCTCGATACTTGAGAAACAGTCACATCTAGATTAGATCTAGTGGAGAACGAGAATAAGACGAGCTGCCACTCGCAAAACTTCGTCGCGTCTTGGACCGTCTGTGAGTATGGAGAATTTTAATTTCAGTGCTGTAGAATAGCAGCAGCAACAACAACGTTAGCACGTTCCCAAGGACGACTGGGTTTACGCCCCGGACCGATCTGCACAAGAAGTTTTGTGCAGCCAAAGGTTGTCCAACTCAGCCCAAGTGGCTGTATCAGCTCACAAGAAGAAGGAGCTGCTACAACAACAACAACGTTAGCATGGAGATCTGGTGAACGGTTAAGGGCGCAGAAATCTTATTAGAAGTAGTGGTCTCTCTCAAAGTACAAAGTTTGAAATATACATATAAGACGCTAATAAAGAAGAGTGGACGCTGACATTCGGGAGTGTTCTAGAGAAAGATTCTTCGAAATTTTTTGACGATGAGTTTAGAATCCGTATGAGCTATGTATATGATGAGGTTGACATAGTTCAGCGCATAAAATTTCAGCCGTTGCACTGGACTAATTATCTTATTCGAATGGACAGACAGCGGAAGGTTTGAGAGTGCGAGCGAACATACGTTGGAAAGACCAAGTCTAGGAAGATCTTCGCAACAACTTAACCACCACGCACAAGTTTGTAGTCGCTGGAGCGCTATACTTTTGTAGTACCACAAAATTTAAAAAATTTATTCTAAGCTGCATTAATAAAATAAAAGAAACAACCATTCTGAGTTAGTAAATGAAGTGCAGCATGCTAACTAAAAGTAAAAAAAAATATAAAATAAAAATGTATAAAATAAATTAAATACTAAAGTATTAATAAATTAAAAGGCACAAAGCATACAGCAAGACCAAGAGCAAATACCAAACAGAAAATAATAGTAATAATAATAATACACATGAACCATTAATTAATTATTGTAATTAAATAAATAAAAATGAAAAACAAACTCGTACTTACTTAATTGGGAGGAGGAGTGTATAATTTTTAATTTAATTTTTGATTTTTTCATTTATATATTTTTTGTTGTTTTATGTTTTTTTATTTTTTTATTTTATTTTTTTATGTGTTTCTGTGTGTTGTTGTTTTTTTTATTTATTTATTTCTTTAGTTTTTTTTCTTTAGTTATTAGGAATTAAGTTACCTACAAAAAATGGTAATAAAAAAAGAAACAAGAAATTAAATTTGTCAATCAAAAAAAGAAACAAACGCAAAAAAATAATTAATATTAATTTATTTCTTTTTAGTATAAACGTTTTTTAACAATACTTATAGGGAAAACAAATTCGACGATTTTCTAGATTGGTTAGCAAATTTCTTTTAAGCATAATTGGAAAATAATAATTAGAAAATAGAATATACGGGGGGTGTTGTCACAGAAATCGCTTTCGCTTTTGGAGTATCTAAATTTCATTTTGAGATTTTGAGGCGAAAGAGATTTTTGTGTCACCCCTTTAAAAAACTGAATGTAAACTTTAAAGCAAAATATTATTATTAATCAAATAGTATAGAACACAAACCGTTAAAAAAAACACAATAATTAATTTAAACAAAATTAAATCAAGCAAAACTGTTAAAAATCAAGTAACGGAAAAATTAGAAAAACTAATTTAAAGAAACAAACACCTGCTAGACTGCAAAGTAAAAAGTAATAAAAAGAAAAGAATAGTTATAATAGAAATAAAAACCTACCTCAACTATTATAAATATCTCTAAATTGTTTAAATGTATTCACTGCTTAGCGAAAGAGACAGCGCGCACGCAAAAACAGAGAGAGAGAGAGAGAGAGAGAGAGAGAGAGAGAGAGCGAGAGATAGAGCAAAAGTCATGTGTAAAAAATAATAAATATAACAAAAAACCGAAAGTAAAAACCAACAGTTGGAAAATGGCTAAAAAAAAAATGTTTGCAGGTGTGTCACAGAAATCGCTTTCGTCTCAGTCGGAGTCTGGCGTCAATTTACAAAATTCATTTGACAGCATTGGGAAATTGCTTATTCCATATAAAAATTTGTTATACTTATACTTATTTTTATTTATTTATTTATTTTTTCTTTTCATTTGGGTCATTCCACTAGATAACGGTTTAATTGTGACCAGACTGAACGGTAAACCCACATATTGTTACGTTGCACCGCCAACGGTAGCCAATACGTTGGGATCTATTGGAAACTGAACAAGAAAAAATGTTAACTTCGGTTGAACCGAAGCTCTGGGCGTTTAAATAGGGGCTACCCCAAAAAGTGTGCGGTACACACTAGTAGATGTGTATGAAGCGACCATCTACAAGATGCAACCATATCGAATTTCATCAAGTTCAATATTGACGTTTTTCGTACAAATGCATAAAAGTATGCTGTGGGTTTGTATGGGACTACCTCAAATAGTGGGCGGGACATCCCCATTTGCATATATATATGAAGCGGTTGTCCACTGAAATCCACTAAATAAAATTTCAAGCTAATATTGATTTAAATGAATAATTTTTTCATAAAAACACACAAAATTACACGGTGGGTTTGTATAAGGGCTACCCCAAAAAGTGGGCGGGCCACGCCCATTAGTCCATGTATGTTAAGCGGCTGTCTAGTAAAAGGCACCATATTGTATTTCAACCTAATATTGACTACAATAAAAAAGTTTTTCATACAAAAAGTCAAAAGTAGGCGGTTGATTTGTATGGGGGCTACCCCTAAAAGTGAATGGGTTCCACCCATAAATGTATATGTCAAGCTTCAGAAGTTACCATATCCATTATTAAGTTGATATTGACTACAATAAAAAAGTTTTTCATACAAAAAGTCAAAAGTGGGCGGTTGATTTGTATGGGGGCTACCCCAAAAAGTGGGCGTAGCGGCCGAATCAAAAAGAAGTGTATGTGCAAAATTTCAACTGGATAGCATAAAAATTGGTTCCCAAAAAATGCGCAGCAACTTACAGACAGACATGCGGACAGGGCTATATCGACTCGTTTCGTCGAGCTGATCAAGAATATATATACTTTATGGGACCTACGATGCCTCCTTAAATGCGTTACAAACTTACAGATAAACTGATAATACCATTTCACACTATGTGTGAATGGTATAAAAATACTGTTGAGCAAAGTTCCGGTTCAATGCAATTTTTATTACATTTGTCATGTTTTTCATTTGAATAATTTTTCCAACAAATAATTCGTATACCCAATTTTAGTCAAGAGTTTATTTAATTACAATTTCAAGGTCTTTCAGACCAAGTTCGGATAAAAAGTCGTATCAACATCGACGATGAAACCGAGTATTCATGGTTTCAAGCTCATGCTCTGTATTTGGTTTAGACAGTGATTCTTTTGATTACCATCTATTCCGATCGATGACCCATAACCTGACTGGTTTGATTCATGGTGAGCATCTGAAGAAATGTGTTCTAAAAAAAAGTTCTACCAGTGTTAAATCCGAATGCTGCTAGCGATGGACATTTTGAGTAAATTATTTGTTAACATTTTTTCACAATGAAGCCTTGAAATTGAAAAAAAAAAAAATCCCTCAAAACTTTTTTGCGCTCCCAATATATTGATTATTTGCGGCCTTCATTCCATTTTTAAGGTGGTTAGCTCAACTAATAAAAAGGTTTCCCTGAGAAACGCACCCTATCTATAAAACTGGTTAGAACCCACCCATTAATATATGCGTGAAGCTTCCTTCCAATAGAAGTCACCATATCGAAATTCAAATTGGATGTACTTCAACAATTTTAGATTCAATCGAAACAATTTGAGTACCGTTGCGCTTTAATCACTTTTCTAACGATATATAATTTATCTCGATTGATTAATTGGTTGATCCTACGGGATACGATTCTGGGCTATACTTTTAACTATATTATCCAAATACATAATACAACGATATCAAAATATTTACGATTTTAAGCACCACGACTAATTCAACTTGATACGTTCGTAATAGTGACTAAATATTAAGACAGTCATAACAAAATTAAATGCTGGGCCAAAGCATATCACCTTCGGTGACAAATACACATAAGGAGGCACCCATACCTGCACAACCTGAAGGACTCCCTCCGGCGCCGATTACAACGTACTAAACCTTTAAATATTGTTGTTGTATAGGAGTAATAATCAACTGCTCATCTAATGGCTATCGATTATAAATGTATTTATGAATGAGGCTTGAAATTTTCGCAGAAATTCAATCCATCGGATTCCGATGAGAATTTCGTGCCCCGTCTCCCTGGACTCGGCGTATAGCTGTTTGTACGAATAACAAAATCATTGCGATTTTTGTGACACCAACTCAGAAGTAGCGATAAAAATGAAAACGTGGGTCAACTACTTGGACAACTGTCCCGAATTGTTGCGTTTGTAAAGCAATAAAGTATTGAAAAGCATTCTATTGTTATCATCCATTTTTGTTTCTATCTATGCAACGTATAACTCACCTATGATGCGTTTTAATGCCGGCGGACTCAACGACCACGCGAAACCATTTGGGCACATCGACTTTGGCTGTTTCATATGTCTTAATGAACGGTTGTGCAAGCAGTTCAGGATATTTCGGCCGATCCTGATGATTTTTCGTTAGGCTGCAATTGATGAGTATGATATTTATGTAATTTAGCTCAGCTTAAACACGACAAAACAACTTACCACTTATTGACAAAACTATGAAAATCCTGACTAAAATTGAAACCATCACCGTGCGGTAAACACGGCGGTTCCGAATCTAACACTTTGGTCAACACTTCAAAATCTGTGTTGCAACCCTCGTAAGGTGAACGCGCCGTAGCCAGTTCGACGAGAGTTATACCCAGTGACCAGACATCTGCACGTATATCGTACTTTGGTTTCTTCGGATCAATGCGTTCAGGCTATAAATTAAAACAATAGATTAGTTGCATAAATAAAAGCTTCAGAGGAGTATACACCATAGAATATACTCACCGCCATATACGCCGCACAGCCTGCCGAGCGTGTATTCGCTTTGGAATCAACTAAACGTCCGCTAATACCAAAATCGCAGAGTTTTATATTGCCACGCTCATCAATTAATATGTTTGAGGGTTTTACATCACGATGTATGACACCGTGTTTATCTTTCAGATACGAAAGCGCATTGACAGTCTGTTAAAAAAAAAAAAAACAACAGAAATTCATTAGAAATCACTTAAAAATTAGTAATATACTAAATATTTAATTAAAATACTTACCGCCACCGTAACTTTACCCAAAATTGGCTCCGTCACAGGTTTCTTCGATAATTTTAATAGTTTATCGAAACACATGCTCATCAGTTCCATGCATATCCATACATCTGAATCGCGTACAAAACAACCCAGACACTGTACAATATAATTACAATCGTGCGATTTCAGTACCACATCCAAATCCATAAATATACGTTTGTTCTCCTCCATATTGCCAGTGCGTCGCATCTGTTTGACAGCCAGTATTGTATCGGTGGGCACATGACGCATCTTCACCACATTCCCACTAGTGCCCGATCCCAGATCACCCAAATGTTCCAAATCTTTGATATCAGTTGGATACTTACATCCGCCTATGGTTAGTATACCAGTTCGTGGCATGAACATTTTAAGCGTTTTATCCGTTTCGTTTTTGGCATCGGTTGCGGGCATCTGTGTAAAGGCTAGTGACATACGCGGTCGATTTGGCTCCGCTGATGTGTGAAGCATGTAAAGATATATTAATTGGAGCGATAAGAAAACTGTAGAAAATTGCAAAACTTAAAAAATAAAAAAAAAATCAAAATAAAAATCCAAACGTAAGCTTTAACGTGGAAAAATACGAGTATTATGTACGGCTGCTTACTTTGAATCTATCAATGGATATTCACTCATACTATAAACAAAATGCAATGATAATATTTTGATATTGGAACATAAACAAAAGTGCTTGATATAAACAATACGGATGGTCTAACTAAAGTTAGGATAGTTGCTAGTCATTTTTTTACTTCAGGAATATCGTTCGGCATGGAGACAAGCAAAAGCAAAATTACTGAAGCAAGGTCCAAGGAAATGCTAAAAGCTTTCATCGACGAGGGAGATGTGGTCCTGGTAAGAGCTAAAGTTGACGAAAGTTCGCAATAGCTGAGGAACTGGAATTATATGTTATTTTTAAAATTCGCCAAAAGGAGAAACTGTGTCGCCACTTTTTAGATAACGATAATTTGCTAGCTCTCAATGCTGAAAGAACTTGTAATTCTACTGCATTTTTAGGCATCGAAAAAAATCGTACAGGTTCAGATATCCCGGCGCCTCTGATTTCTGGGTTTTTCCAAAAATCAAAAAAGAAAAAAAATTTAGGAAAAGTCTTCAGTAGCAATTCGGAGATAATAAATGCTTTAATGTTGGAATTGAGAAGATACAAAAGCAGAATTTTTCTACAATACAAACATAAGAAATGTAATCAAATTAATGGTCATTATATAGAGACGATTAAAAGTAAAAATATATTTAAAAAATATATTTAAAAAATATATCTAAAAATATATTTCTCTAGTTTTTTCTAAGCAACTAACCGGACTTTTGATAATACCTCCGTACGCTCCACTTTCAATGAGTAAATGTTTATTTCAATGAAACCGTAGCTTTAATATTCTTCATTCAAACCTACATAATACTAAGTAGGTCTGTGATTACAGGGTACATATAAAAAGTAATGGGAGCGATTTTATTGTGAAGCAACTATACGAACGAGCGGTCGCTTAGTCTTCTCCGACCATCTGGAGACTAAGGAGAGGCTTTTCTGATCAATATTTTTTTTAATCGACTCATTGACATTACTTTTCGGACAAACATTTTAGTAAAACAGCATGCACGGCAGACGAAAAGACTTTTCACGGAAAAGCCTGTCCCAATGGTCCTTTCTGTCCATCTATCTACTGCTTTCAAACAGACAGATGGACACAGCGTAGAATTGCTAAATATGTATAACATTTATTATAACATCTTTGGATATCAAAAATTTTTTTCACCAAAACCTATCCTTCCCATGGGAGTTATATGATATATGGATTATGACTAAAAGGAATTTGTGCACAGCTTCGATAAAATTCTAGTCCCTTTCTTTCAGTAAAACGGAACATGCTTCTCTTTGCGTGTCATGTCTTCCATTGTATGGAGCACACTGAATACGCATATGCAATGCAAAAAAAGAGACAGCCAAAAAGAACGTCACTCGCATGTGTTGTTGTTCACTGCTATGTCCGACGTGCTCTCTTTGTTCCTTTCTCTACTCATCATCGTTTTTACAAACTTTCATTTAGCTTCATATATTTATTGTATTTGTCTCAAATGCTGTGAATTATAGATTCCCACATTTAAAGCGTAATGACACATATAATTCACAAATAGTTTTTACACATTCGTTCACTAATTTTTTACAGATCTGTCATTTGATAACGATTTTCTATGTTTACTGTTCAAGGCTATAAAAAGTTGTTAGTACAAAAACCTTAAAGTGGGTGGCATGTGTGTTTGTTTGTGTGCTATCCCTAATATTGGGAGTCTTATGTGGAAATGGAAACTCTATAGGGTTAATATAACAAACAAGAACGGTACCAATAAAACTCCATATACCTTTTTAAGGGCTATTGACGGCAATATAAACAAAATTTTCATGCAAAAAGTAAAAGTGGGCGGTGGATTTGTGTGGGAGATATCCCAAAAAGTCAACGTGACATATCGATTTCATAAATTCGATCTGCGTATGGACAGAAACCTTACGGATTTGAAGTTACGTTTCAAATGAGCACTCAATCATCAATTGGTTTTGATAAAGAATTAAATGAGTTATGGCGTTGTGACATAAAAACACCTTTGAGAAATTGTATAGGGTTTTTTATTTTTTAGAGATACAATTTTCCAACAGGGATTACTGGTACCACTATTGTCACTTGCGCTCAGTTTGGTTTGTCAGCGCGCACCAAATAAACAATTGCTGATGTAGAACGTAGTATTGATGAGAACCAAAATAAATTGAACAATTGGAACTGTGCGCATGCACTTTACGGCAATTGTTGCCTCAAATAATCGACTTACTGAAGAAAACTATTGGCAAACGCGTTATTTCTCGAAATGAACAAACGATTCATAAACGAGATAGTGCGATTTAAAGCCTTTTTAGCCTTGAAGTCATTGGTTTATGCTAGTAAAAAGATCCATTGCCGTGATACGGCCGCGATACTGCTGGAAAAAGTGGTTCAACATGAGACTTGCAGAATGCGCCGCATCCGAGCTAACATGTTCGAAATCATATTTAAACGCTAATTTTCAGTTTGAAATTACGGAACCTCAGTATTTGTATTGAATTTAAAGTTTTACACCTCTAAAAAAAAACACGCTTCATATACAATGCGTTACAAACTTTAAGACAAACTTATAATACGTGTTGGAATATGAGTGAAGGGTATAATAAAAAGAAAATCCAATATGCTGGCGACTAGGAAATGTGTAAAAGTGATAAAAAGAGACAGCAACAGAGAGAGGGAGAGAGAGAGAGAGGATTAAGCAGAGAAAATCAGCACATGCCCTTTTGCGCAGCAAAACAAAAACAACAACAAATTAAAAATTATTTCTTTTTTTTTTGTATAAAATGTTCTTATCACTTTGTTGTTGTTATTGTACACTTTGCTTTTCGAAGCAAATAAATTATTTTTAAATTAATTTGCACTCAATTATCCTTGCTAAAAACAAAACACTTACATATGGGAAGACGTTGTGTCGAACGCATTTTTCCTCCTATACCACCACCACCGCCGCCACCGACGACGGCTGGACACCCTCTGCTATTAACATTAACGCCGCTGCCAAAACCACCGCCGCCGATGCCGATTCCAATGCCAGCTCTTGAGGTTAGACCAACTGATCCAGCCGTTGTTGTAGTTGTTCGCGGCAGTGGACTTTGGTTGTTGGACATGACAATCCTTTCGTGCGACTCATTCTCCGCCTGCAGACGCTCCTCTAGTGATTGCAATTTATGTCCAATGGTTTCAATTGAACTGGACATATTTATTATTTTTGTTGTTTTTACACTATTTTCTTTTATTTTGTCTGGCGCGATGATGTATCTGTGTGTGTGTGTGTTTGTGTGTGTGCGCGCGTGAGTTTTACTTCTTTTGCCAAGTGATTATGGTAAAGTCTATTTATTGAAATTTAATAGTGCTTTTGATCCTTTTGCACGCCTTTAGACAGGCTCAACGTTCATGCGTATGTCCGTCTGCCAGCCTGTCTGTATGTCTGTCTGTCTCACTGTCGGACGACGACGACGTCTTCTGTACTTATTTTCTTCCGTTTTTTTTTACCCCCTTTGCACCACTCTCTCAACGCACTTCACAATGTGTATGTATGCATGTGTGTTGCTGCTGTTGTTGTTGTTTTCGCTAGCTCTCCTACACTCTACGCTACGTTATCAACGTTTTCATTAACGCGGCCGCACCATACACATATATGTATATATATAATCGTAATTCGCATAACATATAAAATAAAGTTCGCTTTTTCAAAAAGTAGAAAATATTTTCTATATACATATATATTTTTGGTTTTCTTTTTTTTTTGCTGCTCTGCAATGCGAATATGCAGTCTTCTTCTTCCCTTTTATACTAATGCGATTTATTTGTTTTCCACACCGCGTTTACGTTTGCACAATTGCTTTACTCTTGCTGTTTTGCACGTCACATCTTGTTAATAAATATACTAAATTTAATTAAATTAACCGTCGCGTGCATTTTATGTTAAAATATGCGTTTAATCGTTATTTATATTTATTTATTGTTTTCAGCGCGCTAAGTGTTGTAAAGTATCCATTTTTGTGGCCAACAGTACTGCTGCGCACAGTGTTGAAAAATGCCATTGTAGCATGATTTCTCACAGAAAACAAAAAACATAATTTATTTGAAACATATGTATGCTTATTTAAGTGATTCTGCAATTCAAATTCACAAACATTATTTTTATATACATATACAATGGATGTTCGAAATTCTTAAGAAATTCGGTGATTCTAATTGTCTAGAAAACTAAACCAATAATTGGCTTTTGAATAGTTTTTTATCCATATACATAAAATTCCGATGTGCCTGTGTTCTTTTTTTGTTTGTACTGAATGGTTTTTAGCTACAGTTGGATCCGATAGATGGCTCTGGTTTCGAGTTCCCGATTTTTTTTTTGAGTTATATTCATGACTCATGCATTTGACTTACGTAAAAGGATAGAATTAAAAAAAGATGAGGGTACGAGAGGAAGGAACCACTTTAATGAGAGTTTATAGTAATCTATATACATATATGTGGTTTAGTTATATTAGCATCCGAAAGATGGCTATAGTATACATATGGAACGATTATTGCATTGTGACCACTACTTTTTTTGTTTTGTTATAATTTTTTTTTTTTTTTTTTTTGGGGGCCACCATATAAGAGAAAACGCGAATTCGTCACATCTCAGTAGCTACCTTAAGCAAATGGTGCCGAGTTATAGAACATAGACATTCTGGCTTATATCTCCGAAACTATCAGAGATAAGCTAAACCTTTCTATATAAAAAATTAAAGCAGAAGTAATTTTCAAGAAAAAACTTCATAGTATTGATGATGCAGATGTGAATTGGTACGTATGTAAAAGGCACCGGGAGAAATAAAGTCCACTCGAAGCATGGGCGTTGCCACGCCCTGCCATATAAAAGAAAGACCATATTAGTCATATCTTAGTAACTATTTGCGTCTAATGCATGAGATGTGGTACATATATTGTATAAAGGGCATCTGGTAATAACCAAGTCGCAAATGTAATAACCACGCATCCATATAAGGAAAAACAAAAGAGGCGTATCAGCGCAAGCCGTGTGCGCCATGTATTGAAACTTTGTCTGTTCGTCATTTTGTGGAAGTGTGCGCATACAACGTTCCGGGGATGAGCTAGTTATTAAATAAATTTGTATACTCTTTACACAGAGTGCGAATAGTTTTATAATTTAGTCGCAATGTATGCAATGCCTTAAGGGAAGCATCGGAGGTCTCATGTACGTCTGTCTGCCCGATGATTTTGTTTTGTTTTCATTGACTATTTTCCAGTTGCTACGACACGTTAAAATTGAAGCCCGTATTTTTTTAGTCCCGGACCCAGATTTTCGTTCGATAGTGAGCTGAGAATAAGAGACCAAACGCGATAAAAAAAAAATGACGACTAATAGGTATCACGCAGTTTACTACGACACACCCTGTGGACAGTTTTTATCCAAATGATTTGCTTGTCTGACATTATCTTTACTAAAATAAGCCAAAAGCCATTCACAATAGCTCTTTTACAATGGTTTCAAAACCAATGTTGCCGCCCTTTTAAGTGGTAAGTGTGCAGTTTATTTCAGTCAATTTACGAAGTTGACATGTGGAGATTTTTTGAAAAGACATCTGAACTCAACGGTAAGTTGAGGCTTTGTTTTGCCAAAATGGATTAGCTACACTACTTCCCATCCCCCTCCACCCCCATCTTTCTTGGCAATATACAGATTCCGCATCAGAGGAACGACTCATTTTTTAGAATCAATCCAATAATCGTGAGTACGGGAGTTCTGCCCAGCCAGTCCAAAATTATTCGATCGGACAAGTGATAATCGGAAGGAGCGTTTCCATCTTGATTTTAAATGGGTTTGCAGCCAGACGATTATTTTCGTGTTTTGCTTGAATTGCGGTCGTTTCTTCTTTAATACTCGACTCAAACACATCAATTGTTGGTAATGGTTTCATTGGTTTTGCTTAACTAATAGTGGACTACACTGACAAAATACAGAGAATAAGATTGGATCGCCGTTGATGGTTGACCGGGCTTAGCTCATGACTTTCTGCTTTGGAGATTTTGCGTTGCGTATCGGATCCACATTTCATTGCCAGTCGGAGCGATCATTATTTAACTGATTTTGATCATTATTTAACTGATGTGGAACAAAACGTGCACACATCTTTTACCCAAATCTTCAGTTAATATTTTGTAGATTGAACAGCAAGATGAATTTAATTCTTCTGCCAGCATTCTCTCACAGTGAAATTTACATTGATAGTTGTTATTTTACTTACTTTTTCCACTAACTCAGCACTATTAGATCAAGACCGTTTTTAAATCGTGTAAAATCAAGTGCGACTCATACAATCATCATGATAAACTTTTTTTAACAATTCGTAAGTCTCAGCAAATTTTTTACCGAGTTTAAAAAAAAATTTAATATTTGCTCTTTTGTTTCTACGACATAACTAAAAAAACTGGTGTTATTACAACGTGCGTCGTTTTGTAACCTGTGAAACAATTAGCATGAACTTAGCTACTTTCGAAAGAAGAACAAGGAAAAAAGTTAACTTCGGTTGAACCGAAGCTCTAATACCATTCACACGAAATTTTAAATCGTATTGTAAAACATGAACGTGGGGGTTTAAATAGGGGCTACCCCAAAAAGTGGGTGGTACACGCTCACTAGTAGATGTGTATGAAGCGACAAATCTATAAGATGCCACCATATCGAATTTCGAGTTGATATTGACGTTTTCCATACAAATGCTATTTTTTTTTTAATTTGTTTTTTCTACTTTTTTTTTTTAAATTTCACGTGTGGATTTGAGAGTTTCGCGGAACTTAAGATTTGTAAGAAGAGACTATATTTTATAAGTTAGGCTATAAAAAATGGCGAAAAGTATGATGTGGAGAATAAGAGCCTGATAAATGGGATGTTTTCCCTCAAAATCGGTATTGCTTCGAGGCATAGCAATATTATCGAGAGCAAGCAATAGAAGTTAAAACATTGGGAGTAATTGAGCTGCATGAAACATATTCTGGAGTCCATTTAAGCTTGCAATTCGAGAATATTTTGGAGGAATTTGCAGTTTCCAAGCAGCATATATACACTATAACTTCAGATGTTGTGAAAGCAGTATAATGCTTGAAAGACGATCCTGACATTGAATTCCATGAAGATCTTTAAAATGAGGATTTATTGAAATATGAACGCATTTTTTCAATAACTTCAATCCGATGTGCTGCTCACTCGATGCAATTAGCAGTAAAAGATTTTTTGAGGGATGATAGACGAGAAACCATTGTTGCAAGTGCACGAAAAGTTATAAAAACATTGCGAACTCCGACTTTCAGGTAATCAGATGAAATGAATGACATGAGATATGAAAATGAATTACCATATTTTACCTTTGTGCCACAGCCCTACCGCAGCCGGTTGTCGATGCTCCAACATGGTGGAACTCGACATAAGCCATGCTAAAAAATATATGTGTCTACAAAGAATTTACAAGCTATGGCTTGAAACAAAGCTAACCATCAATTCAATGAAGATCTTGCCCATTGCTTGGAAAATCGAGATGAAATTCTAACAACAAATGAAGTGATTCTCTCTGCAATTTATTTGGATCCTCGAATTCGCAGCATTTTAATGAAGAATCTAATCCAGCAAGCATTAGCGAAAAATCCTTTGGCAGCATTAATGCTGCAAATGCTTACTTTGAATAGACAGGAAAGAGGATATTTAAATACACCCACATACGCACGCAGTTGTTGTGGTATCACTAAATTGAACGATCCCTAGCCACTGTGGCATTGAAGGAAACGAGCTAGCCGACACCATAGCCAAATCCACAATCAAGATGCCCCTACATTACACTCCCAACTTTAACACTACAGACATAAACAAATTCCTCATGAACAAAATAGCTAAACAACTCAAACACAACATAGAACTCTGCAATATATGGTACCAACAATTAAACACTAACCTAACATACACAGCCCACTACATAAAAAACATAAAACAAAAGAATATCACAGGCAGTGACCAAATAAAAATACTAAGGCTCAGACTAGGACACACAAGGTTTACACAACAACACTACAACAACCCTGACAACATCCTACCAAGCCCAAACTGCCATACAACAATAGACCTCAAAATAAAACATATCCTAACAGACTGCCCCGCATCATCACAACTTAAAAATCAAATCTTCCAAAATCGGTGCCCCATATTGACCCTCTCAAATCCAACCACAGAAAACATCTCCAAAATAATTAAATTTCTTAAACTCACGAACACATATCACCTCCTATGACTTAAAATTAAATTAAAATTACTGTAAATATGTAAATAATTTATTAATACCATCATACTACCAAGCCGAAGGCCTTAGCAGCCAGTGCTTTAGTCATTAGTTAGTGTTAATTTTAATTATATCTAACTTTATTATAAATAAATAAAAAAATTTTGTAGATTGAACAGTAATTTTTTACATAGTCCTTCCCAGGATTGATCAAGTGCCATATCTTCACTACACCTTGTAAGGACTAAGGCAATACTAAGTGAAACCGCAATTGTATGCTAAAAGAGTTCTGCTTTCATGTTATTTTCTTGAGAGGATTGGATATAAAAAAAAACCAAGAAAATAGAAAGAAACATTTAATTTTTCACTCCAGCGAAATAAACCAGATACTAGCGGAGCTAAAAGCCAACCAAGCATAAAGATTGAATTCAAAACAAGTGCTTAAATAGCGGTGTGAATACTACGTCGATGATAAAATATATCAGTTGAGCGATAGTCTACTGCCTGCGATTCAATTACGGCGACCGAAAATCACTGATATCAGTTGCCACTTGATATTGCAATTCACGGCGTATCAGTAATATATCATGCATATCATCAACTTGATATACGATATACGGTAGGTGGTCGATGAGACAAATCTGTTTTTTCCAACAAAAATTCATTGACTTTTTTGGTTTGTGAGGTAGCGATGTAAAACTTGTAAATAATATTCTCCATTGACAGTTTGACCTTTTGGAATAAATTCCTTGTGAGTCATAGAAAGTTATCAACATTGTCTTGATTCGTGTCTTCTGAAAACGCAATTTTATAGGTTTTGGCTCGTCTTTTGACTTCCACTCTGCAGATTGTATTCTTTTGCCAGCATTCTCACAGTGAAATTTGCATAGATAGCGATTATTTCACTTACTTTTTACACTAACTCAGTACGATTAGATGCTTCGTGTCGTCCATATCTTGGATCATTATTTAAATTATCACGACCATTTTTAAATCGTGTAAACCACGTGTAAACTTGAGTACGACTCATACAATCATCATCATAAGATTTTTTTAACAATTCGTAAGTCTCAGCAATTTTTTTCTAATTTTTACTAATGCGCCCATGCATTACGACCAGTTGGTTGTCTATTATGCATCCTTTATGACCCCATAGGTTCTTGATTTGTGTTAGGAATTTCACGAGGTTTTTATCGGGAATGTTCCCGTAATCAATCTAATCTATTTGGACTTTACCAAGAACAGACAGCATAACTCGCACAATTGCGGAGCACGTGGCTGTTATATGCTCCATGGTTTCTTCTTCCTCGCAGGAATATCTGCATTGATCAGAGAGGGCTTGACCCAATTTCTGTACGTCGTAGTTATATATGGCGTGGCCTGTAGTAGCACTACATAGAGTTTTAAGGTTACGTTTGCACATGGCTATTGCTTCTTCACCTTTAGTTTTGTGAAAATTTAGGAATTTCTTTGTATTTGAGAAGTGTGCGTCAGTGGCACCTTTCTTGGATTGTTCATCAGCTTCCTCGTTGCCTGCCAATCGTCTGTGTTCTGGTATCCAAATAAGGCGAACATTAATTGAATTAGCCAGAATGTTGAGGTTCTCGTTACCCCAAGTCATATGTTTATATACACAGTGTATCATCTTGGGGTTTATACCCCATGATTTACCGAGGGTTTGCCTTGACTATAAGAGATAGCGACTTAAAATTTTAATATGTTAAAAAAAATTACATTAAACAAATTTTTGAACAGTTTTTTTATTACAAATTTTTTTTAATAATATTAAATATTATAAAAAATAAAATAATAATAGATTTACATAGGTAAATATTTAACGAATGCACATCAAAATGCACTTTATTTGTATTTATATTTATACGAAATAATAAAATGCTTTCAAAACGCTTTCATTTTCAAACTGTTTCGCCTAATTCTAACAATTTTTTTTTTGTTTAAATTACTTTTTTATGCCGCAACTGCTGCAAATTGCTTTCAATATTTTCAGTCTTGCGAAAATTTGCTCAACTTTCGATTTAATTTTTTTTTTGCTACTTGGTTTTTGGTTGCGCCGGTTTTTTTTTTGTTTTCTTCTGTTTTTTGTGAAACAAAAATTAATTCCAATTATGCAGTACTACTATATAAACTACGATCGATGTACGAGTATATATATATATATATATATATATATATATATATATATATATATATATATATATATATATATATATATATATATATATATATATATATATATATATATATATATATATATATATATATATATATATATATATATATATATATATATATATATATATATATATATATATATATATATATATATATATATATATATATATATATATATATATATATATATATATATATATATATATATATATATATATATATATATATATATATATATATGAGAGAGAGAGAGAGAGAGAGAGAGAGAGAGAGAGAGAGAGAGAGAGAGAGAGAGAGAGAGAGAGAGAGAGAGAGAGAGAGAGAGAGAGAGAGAGAGAGAGAGAGAGAGAGAGAGAGAGAGAGAGAGAGAGAGAGAGAGAGAGAGAGAGAGAGAGAGAGAGAGAGAGAGAGAGAGAGAGAGAGAGAGAGAGAGAGAGAGAGAGAGAGAGAGAGTATATATATATATATATATATATATATATATATATATATATATATATATATATATATATATATATATATGAGAGAGAGAGAGAGAGAGAGAGAGAGAGAGAGAGAGAGAGAGAGAGAGAGAGAGAGAGAGAGAGAGAATATATATATATATATATATATATATATATATATATATATATATATATATATATATATATATATATATATATATATATATATATATATATATATATATATATATATATATATATATATATATATATATATATATATATATATATATATATATGTATATGTTAATCAATAAAATTCTACTGAAAACTAATAAACGCGTCCATAGGGTAGCTTATTTGGATAATGCGGTATGAATAGTCTGCTGCCAAAGCGTGTGGATTGTGCAGATTCGCTGCTGCAATTAAATTAAATTAAATTTAGAAATCAAAAGTCTTAAAGAAAATGCATCTGCATTATAATACGTACCTTGAGGAGAACATTGATGTGCAGATTTCAGCACGATGCAAGCGACTGCTACTATTTGTAGATGCAGCAACATTATCGACCGTGCTTCTGCCGCGTCGACGGGTGCGTATGAGCGATGTTATGGCGACAATGACTGCTATTAGAAAGATCAGACCGAGTACACAAAACGATATGGCCAGCTTGGAGATGGACAAACATAGCGTACCATCACGCGGTAACGGACGCACATTGGGCGCATGCTCTTCTACTGGAAATAAACAATTTTTCATATTATAGAACTTGAAACGAGATATATACATATATATATATATATATATATATATATATATATATATATATATATATATATATATATATATACATATGTATCTTACGTGTACTTACCGCTTATGTTATAGCGCCGATCATAGCGTACCGATCTATCTACAACGGCAAGCGAGTTAAAGACCTCGATGCGTGCCAGATGCTTATCACTGCTTAGATTTAGTGACTCTGCGGTACGGCAATTAAGCTGTAAGATACATAGATACAAGATACATGCATTACATATGGATTAGGCTGGACGGAGACAAAAAAACAAACAAAAAAATCCATCACACAATACAATGCGTCCGGTGCACAGTGGTTTGAGAGAAAAATTTAAGCGGCAAAAACATTTTTATACATGTATATATGTACGTATGTATTATTAGTTTGTCTGAAAGTTTGTAACGCATTAAACGAGGCATCGTAGACCCCATAAAGAATATATATATTCTTGATCAGCTCGACGAGGCGAGTCGATCTATGGATGCTGGATGCTATTGCGAATTTTTTGGGCACCAATTTTTAAGATATCCGGTTGTAAGTTGGCACATAGACCTCTTTTTGTTACTGTTTAATAGAGTATCAAATGTATATCAATGGGTGTGATCCCCCACTCTTTGAGGTAGCCCCCATACAAACCACACGCCAACTTTTGCCATTATGTATAGAAAACGTTTTTATTGCAGTCAATATAACCTTAAATGTTGGCATGGTGGCTTCTCAAGAATGAATGCTTCACATAAATATCAAGGCGCGTGTAACCCCCTTTTTTAGGAGTATCCTCTATAGAAACTTACAGCCAAATTTTTAAATTTTATATGGAAATTTTCTTATTACAGTAAATATCAACTTAAAATTTCATATAGTGGTTTTTTATGAACGAACACCTCACATATAGAGAAATATATGTGATTTCTTCATTTTAGAGGCATCCCCATGCAAACTCATCACTCATTTTTGAGATTTTTCATAAAAAACATTATCATTTTAGGCAAAATCAATTTGACATTTGGCTTTATATGGACGGACAATTCGCATAATAAAGGAACGTATCACACCCACTTTGGGGTAGGCTCCAACAAACTTCCCTGTTAGATTTTACAAATACCTACCAGAATTTACAGCTTGCAACTTCATATGACTGGTTTCAAAACTTCGGTAACATCGAAGTAAACGTTTTTTCTTGTTTTTAAACACTTTAAAAATGTATTTTGATGGTTTTCTATCATTGTAGATAGCTTATTAACTATGATTTTGAAGTACGTGCTGTATAATAAGTATATATATAAATAATAAAAATATAATAAAAAGTGCCAAATGCCAAAAGTGAGAACATATTTTTTCGATTATAGTCTACAAATTCTCATTTTCGGGTATTTTCTTAAATGGATGGCAACTAAAAATTCACACATACACCTATTGCATTCGCCAATATGAAGCTTTACATTTACACTTTTACAAACAATCATTTGCTCTTATGTGCCTATTGACAAGTTATGCAAAAATTAAAATTAAACATATTGGCAGTGTGAATTATTATTTGAGCTTGCTGGTTACAATTTTGGAAAAAAATGGCACATTTAAGAATGAAGATGGAAGTGCTTTTTTATTTTGAGCTTGCTCAGTGGTGTAATTCCGTTACAAATACATCTAGCCAAAAATACTATATTTTTGTGGATGCAGCTCAAAAGAAATGAATAAATGAGTTTGGATGCAACACCTCCTTTCACCAAAACGATTTTGATTTGGATTATCAATGTTGCATGAGTTTACTGCACATAGTCAACAGTTTAAATTGTAAGAATTGGCAAGTATTGTAATATATTATCAATGCTCTAAGGAATATTACCTTAATATGTAAATTTGCTAACTTAAGGCAAGTTTAAAAGAAAAATATAAAATCTTTAGAAGAAAGACAAACGAAAATTCAGTATTGATTGAACTTATTACTTTTGTAATATATAATTGGACCACTGCCCAGGCTATGAGTAGGGGCACAGTCGGTCAATCCAAAATTCCTTCAACGTGTCTGACTGTCCGCAACTTCCTTCTTCTAGTTTTAAGTTAGTTTAGGCAATTTATGAACTTTAAATCATTGTTTAAGCGGTTGTTTTATAATGTAGTTGCAATTTTAAATAATCAATAATATGAAATAAAAATTTGCGATGCCTACAATCCTTGCTGATATTTAAAAAACATCTAAAAAAAACCTTAAAAAATTTACAAATATTGAAATGAATTAATTTCAAATTTTTTAACCAGACTTAGATATAAACCCCACCCTCCCCTTCACACAATCCCTTTTTCAAATAAATTAACAACAGGCAAAATTTCAGCACATTAAAAAATCTAAAAATGTTCATGTTCTGACAAAAAATACGTAAAGAATAATTGTTGCCGCCTAAATTTAGCTTTCAAACCACAGTGCGGCGATTTTTTCAAATTGAAGACGACGAACATTTTGCAATGCTTTCCGTTTGTTTTTATTTAAAAAATTGCTTTTTTGTAATAGGCTTGAGTGAGTTTTAGTGCAATAACCACATTAATTAGTTGAATTAACACGCTTTGTTGCACACCCACTACAACAAATAATACAAACAAAAACTAAATAAAAACAATTATTTGAAAATACTTTCGATTTTAAAACTGCAATTTGTTTAAATGTTGATGTTAAAAACTAATTGAGTAATTAATTAATGCGCCACATTTTGTAAGCGCCTTAGCTACCTTAGCCGCTGCGTGTTTGAGGTTATTTATACCCATAGAGTATACCATATACGAGTCAAATCATACTTACATTCGGACACTTCCCCTTGCACAATTGAACACCACAACTGACATGCAAACGTTCGCGATCGGGAAACTTGAATGCCGGAAATGTTGCACTAAATATTTTTTCCACAAGATCCTCTTCTAGCTGCTTAGACCAACCCTCTTCGGCCGGCTTAAAGCGTGTATGCAGTGCGGGCATGACCTGGTAATTAGTAAATAAAAAAATTAATATTGATTTTAAAATTAAGACAACAGTTTATAATGCGCATAATATTTAATAGTGCTGTATATATCTTTAATACACTTGGGCCGGGTGTGCATACTTTCTCGGGACCAGCCAGCCTTACATAGAAGGAAACAAAACAAATAAAAATAAAACAAACGATTACATAACAACGTAACAGATGACAAATCATGGATCTATTCATATGAGTCCGAAACAAAACAGCTATAGATTGTATGGCTGTTACGAAACGAGTCAAATCCCACAAAAGTTATTCACAGACGAAGCACTTCGACTTCGACATTGTCGCCGGCTTGTGTGATCTAAAAATAACCGAACTTTTTAGTTATAAAATAAAACAAGCATGGTATTATGTTTCAAAGCTAATATGTATTTATAAATATGATCCATTAAACTCAATCCACCCATTTATCCATAACCTTTTTAAACTCGCTTTTTGGAATGTTCTTTAGCACCTGTGTCATGGCTGGAATGTCATCGTAAATAGCTCCTTTCATTGCAGTTTTCATTTTTGGCGAATCCGGAGGGTGGTCGATGAGACAAATCTGCTTTTTCATCAAAAATTCATTGACTTTTATGGTCTTGTGAGGTGGTGCATTATCATGTAATAAAAACAGCTGCTTTCCTTTGAAATATTCGGGCCTAACTAATGTAGAACTCTCGACCACAAACGATGTAAAACTTGTAAATTATACTATTCTGGAACAAATTGATTGTGAGCAATACGCTTAGAATCAAAGAATGTTATCACCATTGTCTTGATTCTTGACTTCTCAAAACCCAATTTTTTAGGTTTTGGCTCGTCTTTTGACTTCCATTCTTCCATTCTGCAGATTGTCGCTTATTTTCAGGATCATATTTAGAACACCATCTTTCATTACCAGTTATAATCGAATCAAGAAAATCTGGATTGTTTTCAGCTGTTGAAATGATGTCTTTGCAATGCTCTACACGAGCGATTTGTTCATCATTATTTAATTGTTGTGGAACAAAACGTGCACACACCTTTTTTTAACAGTATGATCAATTTAATGCATCAAATTTGCATCGATAGCAATTATTATTTCACTTACGAGTACTTTTTCCACTAACTCAGCACGATTAGATGCTTCGGGTCGTCCAGGTCTTGGATTATCATTTAAATCATGACGACAGTTTTTTAATTGTGTAAACCACGTGTAAACTTGAGTACGACTCATACAATCATCATCATAAGATTTTTTTAACAATTCGTAATTTTTTACCGAGCTTAAAACAAAATTTAATATTTTACGACATAACTACAAAAACTGCTGTTATTAAAACGTGTGTCATTTTGTAACCTGTCAAACGATTTGCATGAACTTAGCTGCCTTGGAAAGAAGAAAAATGTTCCTTTCTAATAGATGGCGCTACGAGTTGTATGATTTAAATTGAAAGTTCGGTTATTTTTAGATCAACCTTGTCGCAATTGGTTTATGTTTTGACCATTTAAAGCCAACGAACTGTTCTATACGAAATAATTATTTTACTACATATTTTTATATTTTTTTTTTTTGCTTATCTTGTGTTTTATTAGTTCTTTTTTTTAATAACTTATAATCTTTTATTCCAAGGAAGTCTACTGCTACTATTTATATCGGGGTAAAACTAGTAGTATTGTTCATTGGCGTTTAACAAACATTTATACATATACTTCCTTTTTTAAAATTTGAATAAATTAAATTTACAGTAACATAATTTGTACTAACAATAAATGCTAATCTAAACTTTAATATGACATATTTATTTTAAGTTTAATCTTTTTAGTAATACCTGCCACAACAGTCAAAGAAGATTCACTTCAACAGCGCGTAAAGTTTACATCCACTAAATTTTTACTGAACATTATTTCCGCGTGAAAAAATTACTTCCGTTATACAAAGATCTGAGTTACCCGTCATATCTCGCTTAAATAAGTTTTACTTAAAAAACTATCGACAAGATATAAACTAGAGTTGAGCGATATTTAAAAACCTGTGATTCAATCACGGCGACTGAAAAATCACTAATATAAGTTGCTACTCGATATTGTAAATGTCAGTGATTGAATATCATTTGTGTTTTACTAGTGCCACACACTGTGATTCACGGCGTAAAAGTAATATATCATGCATGTAGTGTTAGCAACACAAAATGTATCAACGTATCAAGTTGATGATATGCATGCTATATTACGTGATTGAATCACTGACTACCGCTCAACTGATATATTGTATCATTCACGTAGTATTCACACCGCGATTTAAGCACTTGTCTTTATGCTTGGTTGGCTTTTAGCTCCGCAAGCATCTGGTTTATTTCACTAGAGATCCACTCCAGTAAATTAAATGCTTCTTTCTATTTTCTTGGATTTTCTTATATCCAATCCTCTAAAGAAAATAACATGAGAACTCTTTTAGCATACTATTGCGGTTTCACGTAGTATTGCCTTAGTCCTTACAAGTTGTAGTGAAGATATGGCACTTGATCAATCCTGCGAAGGAGAGACTATGTAGTAAATTGTAGTAAAGATATGACACTTGGAATACATACAAATCGAGTGACTACCTAAAACACCATATTCCCGCCTCAATTCCTAAGATTTTTGTAAGGAGTCCACATCCTGTCCCGGGAGCCCCGAGGGCCCCGCTTGTGAAAAAAAAACTACAGATACTACTACTCAATTTGTGATATTTCACCGGCGGTTCCTTCCAGCACTTAAGATTTTTGTTGTTTGTAATGTTGAGATTGATTGTACATACTATGACTAAATTTCTCTTAGCCCACCCATTAAAAATTTCGTTCTGTCGCGCCTGTTGCAAACATAATTTTAACTCCAGCAAATGTTAACGTTTATTTCTTGTTATATGTACAATATATATATATATATTTTTTTTTTAGCAGCGGCAGCTGATTTATGAAGCATAAAGTTTTTGTTTTATGGTTTAACGGCTTAAAAAAAACAATAACAAAATAGCCGTCAAAGCGGTAGCAGAGCAAGTGCAATTTAACAACAACAACAACTGGTACATGTGAGTATGTACGTGTGTATGTAGTCGTATATATTTACGAGAAGTATATGATGAAGCAAAGCACTTGTTACTGTAATCGACAATAAGAATTACGGTAAAATGACGAAATTTTTTACATGTGCTCTTGTTGTTTTTGCTTTACTGTTGCTTTATGACGTAAAGGAAAACGTAACTTGTTTTTGTTGTTGTTTTTCTGCAAGTATTTCATAAATTTTATTAATAACAAAAAAAAAAATAATTAACTAGAATTACTAAGTGTTTCGATGACTTTGAGAAAAAGAAGACATACATAATTAGTTGATAAACCACTTAAATAATTGAATTATGTGCTAAGAGAGAAGTAGGAAGTAGAAGTGGACGGACGGGCGGACGGACGGACATAAAAATGGTAACAGTCAAAGAAGAAAAAGAAAAACATCTTATGTGAAGCCAAGTTCAACGTTTTCATAACAAAAACAATAATGCATGCAACTGAATAGTTTTCCGTGCTTGTGCTTCTGCTGCTGCTGCTGCTGTTGTTGTTGTTGTGGAAATGTGGCATGTGTATGAAATTTCATACCCTATACATAATTGTTTTTGTTTGGTTTTTGCTTTCCTGCATCTTTTGCATTTCTTTGAATGGCATAGAAAGAGGCAACCGTAACAGCAAAAGCAGCAGCAGCGGAGATTCAAAAGCAGTAACAGTATTTAAAAAACAGCAGAGGAAAAGCAATGGCGACGGTTTCATTTTTCACGCGAGTTTGAAATTGCAAAAGTGTTAATCAAAAGTAAACGTACGACATACAGTGTACAAAAGTAGAGCTAGTCAGTGAATTTGGAGTAGCAGTCATTATCGTTATTGTTAACTGCTACTGCGATCACTAATTTCGTAGATAATTGTATTCAATTTTTCATGAGTTTCTCAAATGACTTCATCACTGTTTACTTACCGAAATTACGGACTACAACTCTGGGCACAACATCAAAAAGATGCACCTAGACCTGCGAATGCCGACGGTTGGGCTCAAAATTTGCGGTTACAATGTGCGCCTTAAAGCTCTTGTCAGTCACTTGTCTGTACCGCTAGCAACGAATTTCTGCCGTAGTCGCATCTGCTGGGATGCGTCTTCATTCCAGTGACCGAAAATAAAGACGCTAATGCTCTCTCTAATGATTCTCTTTTTAAGTAGAAATTATTCGAACTACTTATTTATAAGCCTGGACGTTACATCAATTTGTTATATCCTGTCTGGATCTATAATAACTATGTTTCATAGTTATTAAGTTAGCTGATAAACATTTTCAATTTGGTACTCTTACGTTTGAACCGCACTGTAAAATAGATCGCGAAAATATTTCGCACTATTTTCATGTGAAAAAAAGATGTTCGCAATCGAGAAAAAAATACAACAGCATAAAACATTTGTTAAGATATAACAATTCCATTGCTACGGAAGTTCAACAGAGTTCATGGATGTACCGGGTAGATGGACGGAAGGAAATGCAATCCAAGACAATTTCATAGGGAATGCGAGCGAAAATTCATTTGAATTTCATTGTTTTCAAATTGAAATGTATACAATGGTAAATTGAGATAAAGTGTAAATGACACCAATAACAATAATAATACATAATACACATACAAAAGCAAAATGTATCTTACGAATGTGATTTAGTATCTTGTATCTAAAGTATTAAAATCTAGTTAGAACTCGAGCATACTCCAATAAGTATATTATTTTATGCCACAATCTGTAATAGTAGCACCACAAATGAATACAACGAAAGTAGTGCGCCAATGACTTCTTTAACTCTGAATTGTCTGAATCTTAGAAGTCTTGGGGGAGAAAATAAAAATAAAATAAAAAATAAAAAACAATAACAATGGTTTTTGTGTTGTTTTTGAATAGATTAAAGAAAAACAATGCACCAGAAATGCAAATTTCATAAATTATGGCGTGTGACTATTTGTTGTTTTTATACCCTTTCTACATAGTATGCAGAATAGTATTATACGTTTATCATTGAGTTTGTAACACAGAAATTTTGACAAAAATGTCGCACAATATACACGGTTTGATCTAAAGATAACCGAACTTTTTAGTTATAAAATGAAACAAGCATGGTATTATGTTTCAAAGCTAATATGTATTTATTCAACTCAATATAACGTTTGGAATGCTCAAAAAATTTATCCATAGACTTTTTGAACCCGCTTTTTGGGATGTTATGTAGCAACTATCTCATGACTGCTTGTATGGCTGGAATGTCATCGTAGAAAGCAGTTTTCGTTTTTGGGAAGAGAAAATAATCGCACGGGGATAGATCAGGCAAATACGGAGGGTGGTCGATGAGACACTTTTCCCACTAACTCAGCACGATAAGATGATTCGGGTCGTCCAGGTCTTGGATCATCATTTAAGCCATCACGACCGTTTTAAAATCGTGTAAACTTGAGTATGACTCATACAATCATCATCATAATTAACTTTTTTTAACAATTCGTAAGTCTCAGCAAATTTTTTAACGAGTTTAAAACAAAATTTAATATTTGCTCTTTCGTTTTTACGACAACTGCTGTTATTAAAACGTGTGTCATTTTGTAACCTGTCAAATGACTTGCATGAACTTGGCTGCTTTCGAAAGAAGAAAAATGTACCCGTCTAACACTGCCAACATGTAATAAATGGCGCTACGTGTTCTATGATTTAAATTAAAAGTTCGTTTATTTTTAAATCCATCTTGTAAGTATACTCGTAAGTCCATAAGCTTTTATGATAATTGACTAAAATTTTGTATATGCATCTTAATACTGTGTATCTACGATTTCGTTTTTTACCACATGTATCACCAGAACAGATAGCTACAAGTTTTAGCAACATCGTCTATATTCTACTTTACTACCAGATGAACTACAAGTGAATATTTCAAGAATATTAACCATTTAGATAGCCCTTCTCACTATATTTACTGCAGCATAACTTGAAACATAAAACTGTGCAGGGTATTTTATAGTCGATCAACTCATCTCACAGCACTCTTGTTTTTTCGTTTTTTTAAGTGTTTATCAAAGCAGAGCAGCACAGAATCTAAGTGTAACAAGTTTTATATTTGACCTATTTCTTTTCCTCTATTATTATTATTCTTTTTTTTTTTTTTTTTTTTTTGCTACTTGGGTGCTAAACTGACACGCATGACATACGCCAATGACAGCGGAGGAACTGGCAACAGAAACTGAATCCATTTGCATGTAAATTTGAAACCAGCTTCAGAACTAAACAGACGAATCAGCGACACAAAAAATGTGGGATGCAAAATGTTTTCTCTTATTTTTGCACTGATGCATTTCTCTGAAAATTGAAAAAGCAGTGTATGTTTTAAATTTCCTTATTATTTAATGTTAAAATTAAACATTTTATAGAAAATTTTCGCAGAGTTTTATCAATGCTGATGCATGATGCAAATGATGCAGCAATTGTTTGGGAACATTAGTTATGATTTAAACTCCTTAGCAGAGAAACACCATAGCTTAAACACTTTAAACACTATTGTAATAAAACATTAACTTCTTATTAGTTCCTCTCAGTAATGGCTGATTCATTTACACGTTTTTTTTTCTTCAGAGAACACGCGTGACCGGTGTCATACTGTTATCTTATTTTTATTCAGTATTGTTTCACAATTCATCTTGGAAAGACTCACACACCGCAACAAAATCTCCAAATTATTCAGCTGTATTACGAAAATCATCGTTCTGTGAAATATGTTTTTCCGTGCACTTCGAGTAATATATGGTGTGCATCATCGATCTTCCGAGCGCACTATTGCCAATACCATCCGCAAATTTGAGTCTCAGTGTATGTTATTGGATGACACGTGACCGAAAAGACTACATCCAGTCCGTTGTGAGGAGAATATTGCAACTGTAGCAGAGAGTATGGCTGAAAACCATGACCAATCGATTCGATGTCGTATATAGCATCTTGGCCTTTCGTATGGAACAACTCGGCGAATTTTACGCCAGAATCTTTGTTTAAAGGCTTACAAAATCCAACTCGTTCAAGAATTGAAGACGCCAGACTTAAATTTATGCTTTAATTTCAGTTAATGTGCTCTGCAAAAGCTCAATGAAGATCCGATAGTTTCGCTGTCGCATTTTGTTTAGTAATGAGGCACATTTCTGGATCAATGGATACGTCGATAAACAAAATTGCCGCATTTGGGCTGATGAGCAGACCGAAGAGATTTGCAAACTACCATTACATCCACAAAAAGGCACTGATTGGTATAGTTTATGGGTTGGTGGAATCACCATGATAACGGACTTATTGTTGCCTGAAATTAAAGCACGTGATGTCGGTGACATTTGGATTCAGCAAGACAGAAATTGAGACAACATTTAATCTCGAGTTTGGGACATGTCAACTAAACGCCTTGATCATGTGATATCACACCTCTGGATTTATTTCTTTGAGGTTATGTGAAGTGAAAAGTCTTCGTCGATAAGCCAGCTACGATTCAAGACTTAAAAGCCAACATTACACGCGTAATTCGCGAGTTAACGGTAGCAATGCTGGAAAGAGTGATTGATAATTGGACCTTCCGTAGGGACCACCTACAACGTAGTCGCGACCAACATTTGAATGTTCTTTAAATAGTAAATGTCACAGATTGTAATTAATAAAGAAATAATAAAAAATTATTACCCGGAAAAACGATGACATTTACTTTTTAAAGATAATTTCATTCAAATATTGATTGCGACTACGCTGTAGGTGGTCCATACGGAAGGTCCAATTTTCAATTTGAACAAAAAAAAAACATCAAAATGAATAAATAGCCCGTTTTTCTTGTGAAATATATTTTGCAAATAATCAAAAAAACAACCAAATAAAAATCACATAACTTCAGATCCTAATCATCGTACGTCTTTTCTACTACAATTTTCGTGTTTAGAGAACCCAACTTAATCCAAACAGAAAGAAAAAAGTTTCTATCCATGATGTGCTGCTAATAGTACATCATGGATAGAAAAATTTTGTTTAATTTTTATTTTTATTTTTATAATTTTATAAATTACTAGGAGGCTCCGCCCCCTGCTCGCTTCGCTGGTAGAAATGAAAAATAAATACACAATCTGTGAGTTTGGTTGAGATATCTTAAAAAACAAAAAAGTTTTTCATACTAAAGGTTAATTTGAACTTGATTGTTCCAATGGCAGTTATATTATATAGTTTTGACAAAATTTGACCCCCTTGCAATTCGATTTTCACGAATCTTATTGCACGATAAAATTGTCCCATCTATGTTGTGTGAAAATGTTCCTAGGTCTTATGGTTTGGGCTGTGCACTGATCAGTGAGTCAGACAGTCAGACAGTGAATGCGGACAAAGAATTTTATATATAAAGATAAATTATTGCCTATTGTAACTAATGATCTGTCTGAACAAAGTCGCGGGAATTTGTTGGTGTTTATTATATGCAAATCTTCTTAACTATTTTGTGTAAAATTGTGGGCAGCACCGGCGACAAAAGCAAAAAAAAAAAAAAAAAAACAAGAAGAAGAAGAAGTAGAAGTAGAAGAAACCCAAGAAGACAAGTTGAAGAATCGTGTCAAAATGTTAAATGGTAAATATTTCACTCTTGGCTAATTGTTGTGACCTCCTAATTTACTCGAGTATGCAAAAGCGGTGTCGTCGTGTCTGCCTAACTAAAAAAAAGAACGGTTAAAGTTTTTGCCACAAAAAAAAAACAAAAATGTAGAGAATATGCTATAGGAATAAAGCATGACGAAGAGCGTGGAAACAGATGCTGAAGCGACGTACGCAGACGCAAAGCGTGTTGAATTGTTTAATTTTGTGCTTCTTGATGCTTGTTATTTTTATTATTACCATTTTTTTGTTTTTTCAATATTTGGCTTAGTAGTTAGTGCGTTTAAACAAAACTGTTCTAACGTTTTGTATAATTATGTCTAGCACTCATTAGACACAAATTACAGTGCGTTGAAGAGATAGCGAGAGAGAGAGGCCAAAGTGGAGGTGGTAAAGAAAATCACAATTACTGGTTCCGAAGTCAGCGTTAAACTAGCGTGGGTGAATGGATAGTAATTAAGCGCTTTAGAACGAAAATAAACGGTAAGAATATTTACACAAAAAAAAAAAACAGAGAACTTGTAAGAAAAATTTTTAATCAAATTGGTAGTTTAAAATGTCAAAAGTAGCTATTATATACGAGATGGTTGTGGCGTGAACCATATATTCGCACAGTTCTAGATTTCGAATAGTATACTTTGATCGATTACTATCGATTTCATTAAAATGATACGTTTTGTTGCTTTTAGAAATGTTTTGCGATTTGATTTCACTTAAACTTGCTAGTACAAAATCCTTCTGAAGGTATTGTACCAAAACGAACAATTTTAATGAAATCGATTCCGCTCAAATTATTCGGATCAAAAATCTAGAACAGTGGGAATAATTGTATTTTGACATTCATAGAAACTTATATCATATTTACGCGATACGAAATTAATACTTTTACGCTTGTTCAAAGAGTGTAAATATTGAACTTAGAGCAACTCTTTTGGCACTAGATACATTCACATAATCTCAGCGGATACATATGTACGTGTATGTACGTTAACAAGCAGAATTGCCGAATTTAATGCATGTTAAACACACACGTAATCGTGGAGAAGCCAATGCCATCCACAGCAATTGACAGTTTTGACGAGGTTTGTGAAGTGGAGGCAACATTGGCAAAATTTTTCTTCGAATACAATGCTGAGAGCGCCGTTTCAGTCAACAGAGAGCGCTACATAGCAATGATAAACGAACCTTTTTGGTTTTAGCAGGATGACGCGACATGTCATCCAACAATCGATTCGCATTTGGTTCTCTAATCGTGTAATAAGTTGTTTTGGGGTGATGTTAGTTGATCTTCGCAGAGCTGTGATTTGACTTTGCTGGACTTCTTTTTGTGAGCTGCCATGATATAATATGGTGCTATAATTAGATTGTTGCTTGTGCAGTTTGTGTAATTTGTTATATGATCTAGCTCTATTGAGATGAGTTGCAAGTTTATCTATTTTATTCATTCCTGCTAATTCATAGATTTGTTGTATCCACTCTATGCAGTTCTATAAAGTGATGCACATTGTCTGAACCATTTTCTTTTAAAAAACGCTTAACTTTTCCATATAAATTGGAGAACTGGAATATAGGATAGCCACATATTAGTATGGTCTTACTAGTGATTGATATATTCTTTACAAATTTGGAGTAAAACAGTTTCTTGTATACAAAAAAAAAAAGAAAGTATTTCTAGCTTTTTTTATTTTACAGTTTTTATGTTCGTTCAGGTATAAGAATCTAATTATATGCCTTTGTGATTTTTATTTGAATTTTCTCCAATTTTTTTGTACATTTGCATTTATTGACTGTGTGCCGAAAGAAAAAAATCCTTATTGGTATTAAATTTTTGATATCGTTGCCTTTGATTTTTTTTCGGGATTAGAATAAACTTTGCGAGCTTTCAATAGGTTAATATGAGTTATGGAGGATATTGTTAAAAAAAAGTGGAGTACTCTAATATAATTTCTAATATTATGTCGGGGTAAGTTTTTTAATCCAATATTTGATATAAAGACCAGTTTAAAGTTTGTTTTTCAATTTTGCGAATATATATAAACCATTGTGTCTAGTGTCACAAAGTGACTATCGCTTTAAATGTTTACAAAATATTTTCTGAGGTTTCACTTAACAATATAAAAACTTTTAAATTTTGAGCAAGTTGCATCATTAAAAGCTGATATAACGGGCATAAATCAGAAGGTTGCTTCGCCAATCCGGCCAGAGAAACCCACATTTTCAATAACTGCTTGGCCTCTTATGCGTTGTAATAGAGATAAGTACATTTTGCGCTTAACCAACGCCAAACTCTACTTCGAACTGTTTTCTGAACGTTGTCAAACACAAGCTTAATGATGCAGGCTGCTCGAAATTTTAACGTAATCTAATGATAGTCTGTAGCTTGTTGTTGTACTTGTTTAAATATTATAAGCGCCATCCGACATCAGGTCCGAATATTTGTCGAGTCTATGTTAAGAGTATAATTAGTTTGGGGCGATAGATCCCCCACGAGCCTAAATACCACATGTGATGCGTATATTCAAACCCCTGTATGTGGGTTTTCGTCACTTGCGTGCACTACTGTCCACAGTGATAAATATTCATTTTATTTGCTTACAATTTGTTTAACCCACTACGCACAATGGAAAATGAAAGTCTTGACTGACTGACTGACTGACTGACTTAACTAATCAACGCAACAATAAAGAAGCATCAACGACAACGATATTTTAACAGTAATTTTGGCAAATTATTAATGATGTGATAACGGTGTGCGCGAACCGTGATAAATAAAATATAAAAAGCAAAAAAAAATAATAATAAAATATGTAAATAAAGAAAGACGAAAATCGCGTGAAAGCAAATTTACACAATAAGAAATGTATTGCCTGGAGCTGATACTTTTCATTTGTTCTGCTTGTAAAGAGGCATTTTGAATTTGATTTTATGTATTTTTGCGTTTTATTGTTAATCGATCGGTCGGTCTATCTGTCTGTCTGACTCACCTGCTCATCAATAGGACAGCCACGTTCGTCCAGTAACTGTTGCGTTGACTCGCCGAGCCCATCCAGTGCCGCACAGTCGACCACACGCACTCCAATATTATTTGGTACAATAGCGCGCACGGTCAATGTTGTAGCGACACCGACTTCAACCGATCCGGAACCATTTGGACCGCCCAGTTCCAGCCAAATACGCACACGCGGCGTATCCATGTGATGTGTTGCGGTGGACGTTGTTTCTTGTGTCGTCGTACCGGCTGTTGTGGTTGTTTGTATATGCAATGTAGCACTTGCAGCAGCTGCCGATTCAATATTAGGATCACCACTGCTGGAACTAAAGTTACGCATTCGACCATTCCTGAGAAGCAGAAAATAAAGATACAAAAATGAAACACTATATTAAGAATAAAAGTTTGTTTTTCAAATGTTAAATGAAAGAATATTTGAATTTGAAAATTGTATATACATATTACAAACTTTTAAATGTCTAACTCTATGTATTAAGAGTTAAAACCTTAAAATGAACACCGTTAGTTACATTATTATCAAGAAATGTTTTGCTATATTCAAAAAAGTCTATAATTGTGATCGGTTGCACTGGGTCCAATAATATTGTCATCCAATATACTACATATATAAAGAGGGTGAGCTCTTAAATTTTTATACACCGCTCTGTATGGCCAAGGGTACAATATGCAACTGTATGTAAGTGCCAGACCCTAGAAAGTATATTTATATACATATATATATTCGATCAGCATCAAAATTCAAATCGATATAGCTATTTCCGTCCGTAAAGAAGAACGGACGAACAGATATGGCCAAATCGAGTCACGGTCATGAATGTTTATATTTATTGGGGTCCAGCACGCCTCTACCTGTTATATACATACGCACAAACTTATTATACTTTTGTCCATTTTGGTATAGGGTATAAACATCCAAATATTTTGTCAGATTCTTTCATCGAAAAAGCAGATATGTAAAGCAAATCTTCTATTTAATTTGAAAGGAGACATGTATCTTGGCTAAAAGATAGCGCATGCTTGACTTCATAAAAGAAACAAAATTTCAGCAGTAAGCCCCACATCCTACTAATATTGTAAACGGGAAACTTTGTATGGATGTGTGGATATTTGTTACTCTTTCACGCAAAAACTACTGAATGGATTTTAATGAAACTTTACAATAATATAGCTCATATATCAGAATAACATATAGGCTATAAAAATGAAGATTAAATTAACACATTTATTTAATTAATTTAAAACAAACACAGCGCAAACATTTTAACCACTTCTACTTACTTTCGTAGACGATAAAAGCTGATAGCTACAAAATCGACTAGCGGTCATATCTTTGCCTTAAATGGTCATGTGTACGGGATGATATTAGATAGGCAGAGAATGAAAGAAAACCGTTGGCTTTTTGAAAGTTTAAATTTTAATTAATCAAATTTTTGTTAATAGAATTTGGGTTTTAATGTAATTCAAAAATAAGCATTTGTTTACAAAAGTATGCATGTATATGCCGCTTATCTGAATAAGTTCCAAAAATTGTTCTATAATTTTTTATATATAAAATGAAAATTTATATATAGTATACTCGTACATATGAGAATAGGTCGTTAAGTATTTTTCACCCTCCTACCACCACACACTATTTTTTAATCGCGATTTTAGTATTTTTGTATGAACAATTTCATTACCCGAGTGGTCATAAAGAAGGAGAAGTGGGGCAGGGAAAAAAGGGCAGCAACTCGCCAGGTACTAACTAGTAATAATCTTAAGTGTAAGAGTGCTTAAACTCAGAGAAAACAAGCTGCAGATGTATCAAAATCAGTAGGAGATAATATGCGCTTAGTGATAGAAGCAGTTACTCGTAAACGTGGGAATGTTCACCTAGAAGCAGTATTAAAACTACTCTCTATAAATTCCGAAAATGCAAAGAATAGCTAAGAAGCCGGTGCGCACCTTGGCGGACGAATCATTGGCTTTGATAGTAGATTAGCATTTACAAAAGAACAATATTGTGGCATAAAAAAGTATAATTATAAGGAAGTGGCAGAAAGAAGGAAGCATTACTGAACCGTCGTTGACATCGCTATTACGGAATTAGTAGACAAAATCAGTCTCCAAAATATTTAGAAAACCTAGAGGTTGTACACGCAGGTGACGAACACACAGCTTAGAGTGGCTTCCGCACATGCACTATATTATACGCGCAATAGCGAAGTTTTTATTAATTCTTGGCATCGAGACGAGTAAAACCAGTCCAAATTTAAGAAAATCGGCCGACTCGTTAAAAAGTTATATTTCAAGATAATTTTCTTGATTTTAAACCATTTTTTTATGAGTGTGCTATACGGGACGGCGCTCGAACGGAAGCGTAACGTTTTACGTCGCAGTGAAAAAAAATTATCAAAATGGAACAGTGTTATTGCTCTGTATTTGGCTGGAAAACCGCAACCAGCCAGTGTTAATGAGCTAGGTCATTTACGTATGAACAAAATGTTTGGTGTATCGGAACATCACACTTATTAACGTTCCCAGCTTCATTCCTTCTCAATAATTGCCACCGTATTCCCCAGACTTAAGCCCAATGGATTTTACCATATGGTCCATTCTGGAGGCCAAAGTATCAACTAAAATATATGAGATGGTCAACGCCTTAAAGATTGCTCTACGCAGAGAATGGGACAAAATACCATAGTACCACATTCGTGCAGCGTGTGAAGCCTTCCCGGACAAATTTGATGCTATTATTCGGCCTAAAAGGGTGCTACATCGAAACATTAACATATGTTTCTTAAAATTTGAAATGTTTTACGATATACTGAAAATTGACAAAATTACAGCATTTTCAATTGGTAACACTTCGAGCGCCGACCCCTGTATGTGTAAGAGAAAACAAAATAAGGCGTAACAACGCACACCGGGCACGCTTGTATTCATTTTACCTTTGATTACTGTTCAACTTTTTGACGTTTTTTGTTGTGGCACCTTGCTCCATTTCAGGTGCTGCCGCTGACATTGCCACCGCACCCGGCACCTGCATGCCCATAGCCAGCGCTGGCAACGCACAGCGAACCGTACGTAATATGTCACTGCTCAAACGTAATTTCTGTTCGATTTGCAGCATAACACGCACCGAATATTCGACACCGCCACCATCCGGTAGCGGTTCAGCACGTACGCCACAACCGGAAGTGGGTACACGTAATGTTATATTTGTGCCGGCATTACCACGTGCACGGCATTCTAGTGGAAAATCCTTGGCATAAAGTAGACCACGAAAGCCACCATTAAGCGTTAAATGAAGCTCGAGCAGATCGCGTGTACAATTTGTATGTACGGCGATAATTTGTGGATGACTGATGGATGTTGTTGTTGGCATTGTTGCATTGTTGTTTGTTTGTGGCAGGGGCGTTGTTGCAGCGCGTGTTGCTAAATTTGCATAGCATAAAATTGTTTGTGGATTTAATAATGATATAAGTTGTAGCAACAACAACAACTTCAATGGCAGTTGTTGCATTTGTTGGCGTTGTTGGTGTTGTTGTTGTTGCAGTGAGAACATGTTTCCGATTTCCCGTTTATTTTTTCGCTTCTTCTGCTTCGTCTTTTGCGCTTACCACAAACCGAAGTGGTTCTTCTTCTTTTTCTTGTTGTTGTGGTTTTTATAACTGTCGCTTCTTCTTCTTCTTATTATTATTATTTTACAACAACAAAATGAAGCCGAAGCAAATGTTTCAAAACTTCAACAACAACAAAAAAACACTTATTAGTTGTTGTTGTTGTTCTGCTGTCGATTATAAAGCGTCTACAACTCCCCCACTTCACACCACCGACTTTAATTCGTTCTTCAAGCGTTTAGCGGCGCACTTGTTTAACTCTTCTTCGTTTTTCGCTTCCACTCTCCACACCGCGCTACGCTGCTAACGCGTTGCTGCACTTCTTTGATTTGGTCTTAATTGATTTTTCCGTTAAATTCTTTTGCAAAATTCCGCAGCGTCTGCATTGACACCTGCTGCTGCTGATCTCGCCCCCCTCCGCGTATGTTTGCGGTCGTCCGCAACAGTTTCTGATTCAGCTGCAGCAACTGAAATAAGAAAGAGAGAGAGAGAGCAAATTTAATATAGAATAAAAATGCAATTTTAAACTGTTTTTTTTTATTTACTTGTGTATGTGTGTGACTTACATATACATACATACATACGTACATACGTACATATATTAAAAAAGCCTATAATTTTCAGATGCACAAACCAGAGTAATAATTTCGCCATGCATTTTTTTACGCTAAATTCAGACATTACCGCAGAAGATTTTGAGATATGCAGATATGGAATAAAACCATAACCGAAAACGGAACCGTTAACCGAAATTAACCGATTCAAATTAGGAACCGGAAACGGAACCGACATTTTTAATTTTTTAGAAACCGGAACCTTTTACCGAAATAAAATAACATCAAAGAACCGTACCGGAATCAAAACATTTATACCGGTATAGTTTTTCAAAAGCCATTTTAGCTGTCAGAACCCTTGTCAAAAACCTTCGCACGCCGTCCATAAACCACCAATTGATTGTTCTAATCGTTAAGGCTCGACCTATATGATGCTGGAGTATCTGCTGGAGTAAAACGTGTATGACTTCTGTGCCAACTTTGCGGTAGCAATTACTGGTTTTTTTTTACAGACAGCAAAACCTAGCTAGCCTATTAATGATATTGTTAGCGTTCTCGAACCAGCTAAAGTTGCAACGACAAAACTTCAAAATGAACAGTTTTGGGCGACTCAAATTGGTAAAAATGCTATTGCTTTAGCTAAACTTTTAGTCTCTGATTTAGAAAAACGTGAGTCTACTTTATTCGAGAACGTTCCTCATGAATTCTTTGAGCTATTATGTAATCCTAGTTTTTGGACTAATCAAAGAGTACCTGCCAAAAAATAAGTCTATATCATTGCGTCAAACTGTGGACTTTTCGCTCCAACTCGCTGGAACGTCATCATCCAATTTTTTAAAATAAATTGCCTTCTAATTCTTTAATGCGCTTTTAACGTATTTATATCTTAAAAGTACGGGCATAAATGCTGATATTATTGTTTTTACTGAGACTTGATTAGAACCGCATACCTTAAACTCAGAAAATTTTCGGTGTAGGGGTCCCGTTCTCTGTTAGGTCCAGTCTCATGTCCGAAAAATATCAAGAAATTGTTCCAAACGATATTGAATTCCTAAGTGTTGTAATCCGACTTCAAAGCTGTCAATTATTCACTACTTGTTCTTACATTCCGCCGTCTTCTGATACTAGCATTTAACAGCCAAGTTACATTACAGTCAAATGATTATTTAATTGTGATGGGTAATTTTAATCTATCTTGGATTAATTGTGAAAACTATTCCTCCATGATTTCATCAATTGATTTAGAATTATATTATTTTCTTTTCAATATCTCTCTACATCAAATTAATAACATAATTAAATGTTCTAATAAATTGCTTGACCTTATATTTTTTTTATAGAACTTTGGATGTTTGCGCTTCTCGAACTTTGCCAGTTTCGACTCCTGAGGATATATATGACCCGACTACTGAATTGGTTTTTAATATACCCAACGTGAGACTCCAAAATCGTTCATTAATCTAAAATCGTAACTGCTTGTGTAAAACTGGCTTTATTAAACTAAATTCTCTTTTGCTTAACACGGACTGGCCAAATCCAAATGTACTCACCTATTATACAGGGTGTCTCAAAAGAAAGTTAACATTTAAAAAATCGATAAAAAAAAAGTAAGCAGTTTATTGAAAAAATGTTTATTACATATTAAAATACACACTTTGGGAATTTATTTCTTAAAAATGATATTGTCCAAATGTAAACCGTTGCATTCACGGCATTCATTTAATCGAGCACTAAAATTTCCTATGACGGCTCGGCAGGTATTCTCCGTGATGGCTGCCATTTTGTGGAGGATATTTCCTTTTCTTGCCGTAAACTTTAGATTTGACGTAACCCCACAGGAAAAAGTCCATAGGGGTTAAAACGGGACTTCGTGGAGGCCAATTTTGATTTTTCCAGCGTTGAACCGGTCTCTTCCAACTTGTCGACCCATTTTCCAATGAGTTGAGGGCTTGGCGGTTCATTTAAATGACGAACATGTCGAATACTGTAGAATTTTCTACGCGCTACAGTCGCTGAATTACCGTTTTTGTAAAACTCACGTACGCACAACGCACGGTCCGCTCCCGAGAAACGCTCCATAGCGACTAAATTCCCAAAAGCTAGGCTACCGATAGACATACCCCCCGCGCCCCTCGGACTAGTTGCGTTCACGCAATCAGCAAATCAAATGTGAGACACCCTGTATCTATGGATTTACTCCTTATTCACTTACTATAACTCAAACTTAGTTATTCGTCCGGTCCTGATCCCGATCCCGATCCTCTGTTACATCTTTTTTAACTCTATTTTAAAGAATTTACTGTACCAGCAATTTGGAAGCAGTCGTTTATACACAAGAAAGATAGTAGATCTGATGTATCTAACTCTATAGAGGTAGTGCCAAGCTATGTGCAATTCGTAAAGTTCTTCAAAAGGTCATTACTAAAATACTTCAATTTTCTTGTAAATCACTGCTTTCTTCAACTCTGCATGGTTTCCTTAAAAATAGAAAAGTTTCGACAAATTAATTGGAACTTACGTCCAAACTAATCCAAGGTTTTGTTAATGATTTACAAACGGATGTTATTTACACTGATTTTAGTAAGCCTTTGGACTGCGTAAATCATCAGGTTTTGCTCTACAAACTTGCCTGTTTAGATTTTGCTGCAGCTTTGGTAAAATGGATTTCATCCGACGTTCTTTCAGGAATACAAAGAGGGTAGTCACCTGGGATCCTTACTTTTCATCCAGTTTATTAATGATCTCCCAGATGTTCTAATGCCACACTTTGATGTATGCTGATGAAGTTAAGTTATGCTTGAGTTGAAATGGTTGAATTGGGCATGATAAAATGCAAACCGACTTAAATGCTCTTCATTGCTGGTGTCAATGTAATGATCGAGTTCTAAATGGCTCTAAGTGCATCTATATATCTTATTGATAATTATCTTTTAGAGCGGGTTCTTTCGATTAATAATCTTGGTGTTATTTTCGCTACACATATTGATGTCATATCTAACAAGGCAATGGGGTTGTTTGGTTTTGATAAACGTTTTATTTATCCAGAAACTTATCTCTGGTGATATTTATTCAACCTACTTATTACAACCAGGGAATATAACCGGAACCGCAGAAATTAATCCATTAAAATTGAGAACCGAAATTGATATTTTAATTTTTTTTTCAACCGGAATAGAATAGAATCAAAGAACCGTACCGGAACCAAAACATTTATAGTATTTATATACCGGTACATTTATATACCGGTATAGTTTCGGAATTAAATATCCATACCCGATTTTAGGTCGATATCTTAAAAACTGGGGACAGACAGACGGACATGGCTAGTTCGATTCGTCTTGTACATATACATTTTGAGATCTCCGATGCTTGACATTATGTGTGAATTGAAGTTACAAATATTAGTGAAGCTCAAACTTTCATCTAAGAAGCTAGCTTGCTATTGTTGAAAATTCATGGATAAATGTTGAAGTTATGAATTTTTTCTATTTTAAAGATCTCGACGAGTACAAAATTTCTGCTTTTTTCCAAAACTTCTAACCCACGCAATATTTAAACTTATTGGAGACTGATGCTTCATCCAATTATAACTAACTAAGTTATATCCAATAACTAAGTAAATTTTCAAATGATTTTAGACGCAATTAAATTAAATATTTTAAATATTTTATTTAAATGAAAAACGTTAATCTAAATAACATTCTTGCCTTCTTCTTCTTTCATTTGTGTTTTTTGGTTTTATACATATCAAAATGCTGCAGCTCTTCAAATGACATTGCACAAGTTGCTTCTTTAAATATTTTCGCATGAGCTTTCAACATCAAACGACAATCCCAACTATAAAATTAAAATCAAAAGTAAACGATTTGAAGTAAAAATAAAATAAAAAAAGAAGCACAAAACTAGGTCAAGTTTAGCGTTTTGTTCCCAAATTGTGTGATGGATTGAAAGACCAATAGACAGGCCAGAAGACAGACAGTCCAATGATGAGTTTGGTCAAAGAAAAACAAACAAAACATTTTTGTTGAATTTGCTCGAGATAAACACATTTAGTAAGTTTATAGTATAAATTAACATAAATACAGCGAGTCCGATGTCAAACGAAATGGAACTAAATAATATTAATACGACCATACTTATGGTAAATAGTACGAGTATATCTACTTGTACCTACATATACTGAGTGTATACGTAATGCGCGCGTTTGTCGCTTAAGTCTTTCGTTACAGTTGATATTTGCAATAAGTATTTTATTTTATTTATTACGACTAATACTATTGTTTGTTGTTTCTTGTTTATTTGTTTATTGTGCTATAAGCTTTTATTTTTATTTATATTGATATGTATACTCATGTTGTTGTGTGTAATCAATGAAATCATTTTATTTTTATTTTTAAGTAGTAAAATTTCACTATACAAAGTGAACATTTGAAAATGAAGATCTTAAGTTACATTTAATTAATACAAACACACATACTAGTAGTACAAAAAAAAAAAACGTAGTAAATACAACTATTTATACACAGGGTATGCAGACGCCATCGTCAGTAATAGCAATTGGGAAGTTTGAAGAGACATATTTGAAATAATCAACAGAGGAGGACTCAAAATCACACAAGATTAGTGCGTTATGGGGTAGGATTTAACATCAACACTGCCAAAACGACCATTATACCATTCACTAGGTATCACACATGGAAGAAACCATAAGAAAATGCAAAAAGGCGCATGAAACTGGGCGGAAAATCTTGGGGGTGCAACCCGAAGAACATTCTCTGGCTCTACAACATGGTAGTGAAGCCAATGCTACTATTGTATATGGCATAGTCGTGTGAAGAGAAAGAGCGAGCCAAGTGCCAGCCAGTAGGGCGCTCAACTTCCTACAAAGACTAGAGTGTGTTTGCACCACAGGGGCAATGCGCACGTGCCCAACTGTAGCGTTGGAAGCTATTTTGGATTTGACACCGCTCCATCTGGAAATTGAACACATCTTTTATCACTCCAAAGATTTATGATCGATTTCTGGCATCCATTTGCTTTCAGGCCGTCTATCTATGTGTCTGTCTTTGATATCTGATTTTAATAATCATCAAAACACCATAGTATTTATGCAGCTTACACAATATCTCTACTAAAAATCTAATCTATTGACAGCTGTTGGTAGAACATGGTTCTACTAAAAAAAAAAAACATTTTCAAAGAAAAGTGTACCTGATTCCGGAGGTTCCAGAAGAACAAAAATGAAACCCACAAACATCTAACAATTTCATATTTAGCAGCAAAAAATAATGAATAATCACCCTCCTTGCTACGCCACTGTTTCTTATATTTATTCTTATAAAATATTTGAATTTAGGTCTGCTCCAGAAAGTACACATTTACCTAGTGCATAAACTCTTTACTCATTTATTGTATGTATTGTATATGTCAATATTTTAGTGGCAGCTCCACGAGAGGAAACTAGGAAACATCCACCAATAAAAAATTTTATTCAGTAATGAAATTTGTATCATTTTAAGTCGTTTTGATAGTTTCATACTTTAAGCATTTAACTATTATACCAATTATGTGAGGATGCAGAAAAAGTTTGCAAGATTTCTGGATTTGAGTGTGAATAGTAGTATAATTTAAAGGAAGCACGACGAGACGAGTCAATCTAGTCAGTTATGACGATCGGACAGACGATCTGAATGCTACGCAGAACGTTTTGATGTACGGGTACTAATTGTGTTGTTTATAGTGACTTGAAATATTCATCTATGCCAAAAAATAGAATTAATTCGTGAAACTTTTCGTACGACATTCGATATGGATTATCAAACCAAGCGCGCATCGATAAACTTACTTGCGAACGTTCTACGCTCAAGGATGAATTTCGAGAAGCTTCTCCAAAAACGGTGTTTGGGCCAGTAACAATCGATGCTGTGAATGAATTTGATATTGCAAACTCGTCATGTGACATTTTGACCGACAGTTTTTTTTTTTTCGGAAAAACTGCTCATGTCGCAACTGTTCCATTAGAGCAACATAGGCCAGTATTTTCGCAATGGTACACAACAACTTGTTTGTCAAAAGTTTTCGGAAAATTCCGGAAAACCAACTGCCAAAGACTCGACCACAACAATGTAAGTTCTTACAGATCGGTTCACACAAGAAAACTTTTGAGCACTCAAAATATCGAATTGATGGGCCATCATGGCATCCCATGAAATTACGAGGTTAACTG
The DNA here is from genome assembly GCA_035044765.1 of Leucophenga montana. Classification (NCBI taxonomy): domain Eukaryota; kingdom Metazoa; phylum Arthropoda; class Insecta; order Diptera; family Drosophilidae; genus Leucophenga; species Leucophenga montana. The sequence continues at coordinate 10,354 of JAWNNQ010001397.1, read as the reverse complement.
CACGTTTTGGAGGTACGCACTTCTGAATGGATGGAAAAGTCTAATGATTTTCATGTAAAATATTTTGCAAAACAATAAAGCCATTCTCAATGATTAATTAGTTTTTTTTTTTTATTATTGTTATAACTGCTTGCGAATTATAAGCGTTTTGAACTTTAAATTGAATGTTCCAAATGATTCGTTGAATACATACATACTTTATTTATTGTTTTTAAGAGAAAAACACATCGTGAGTTTCTCAAGTGACTTCATCTACGTATATCACTATGGCGCACACTCCAACATCAACAAAATGCAAGTAAATGGCTCAAAAAAAGGATTCTTCGCTGCATTACTGCTGCACCGTGATACGTACGCAATGCACCTACTACGCCGAGAAGTGCGAATGCTTACGGTTAGAGAGCATATCAGCGGCTACAATGACCGCCTTAAAGCCACCTGGGCTCCTCTGTCGTATGATACTGAAAGTCTAGTCGATCTAAAACCGATTTCATAGCGGTCAATATCAATATTGATGGATGTATGGCTTGTATGAACCAATGAAACTTAATATTTGGATGAATGTGCGTGGCGTAGTGGGAGGCAACACCGACCGCTCGTTTCAAAAGAGACCCAAGTGTATACTAACTTTGTGCAAATGTAAACAATTAGAAAGTTTCTAATTGGAATCAAATGATATTTGTATATAGAGCATAATTTACCAAATAGTGTCCAATAAGCTTGTATGCTGTATTTGATGATTTAAGTATTTTCATATAAAATTCTTTATTGTAATTTAAGTGATTTCGACACAATTCGAATTGGCGCTTTATTTTATTTTTTTTTTTTTTTTGTTATAAAACTTAAAATTAACGATAAATTCTTTTTTAAATTTCCACAATTATTTATATTTTTTATTTATTTCACCAACAAAAAAAAGCACTTTAAAATAAAGCAAAAATAAACGCATACAAATGCGTAAATAGCATCTCAATCGAAAGGGAAGCGACAATGCGAGTTTACAATATGAAATCAAATGAAGAATTCAAGCCGCATCAGCAGCAAAGCAAACCAAACCGAACCGAACGCGTCAAAATGTTTAAATCTAATAAATGTGCAAATGCAGCGCGCGGCTAAGAAAGCCACCCAGCTACTAACTTAGAGCCAACTTAGCGCTAGACGCGAGCTAAGTCACTGAGCCATGGCTAAGACAAGACAGACTACGACTAAAAAAAAACAAAAATACGAGATGGTAGCTGCGGGTAGCAACGACACTTCGATACACTTTAATAGTATACAAATTTTTGCACACGATTTATATTTCAATACTGAAAAAAATAAAATATTCTATTCTGCACAACATTTCGACAACCAATGAGAAGTATCGCTGCTATTCAAGCGGTGTTTCAATGCACTAATGATTTGTTAACTACTGTTCGTTAGTATTAATAATTAACCTAACTACTGTTCTTCAGCGCTTAGCGATTTCATTTGTTTATGGCTAAGTTATCGAGAACTAGCCAGGACTGGTTCGGTAACTTCCTTCACAGGTCCAGAGACTTATTGCGGACTTAGCTGGGACAAGTCAAGCTCTTTCAGAGTAGATCGGTTTAAAAGCACTGCCTCCCGGTACTCTTAGTTAGCGTTACAGGCGGATTGATCCTGATTCGTAGTGAACACTTGCTTGGTTATGGGTATGGTTAAAGTTATCGAGATATTAAATTTTTAATTTTTTTCTTCTTTTTTTCGGAGATAGTTTTACATTTGTTTGTAGTAAAGGGAGGTTCGAATAAAATACTGTCATCTTCTAAGTTAAACAAATCGGCATAGTCTGATGATCATGATTTTTGTATACTCTTCATTTCGTTGATTTCGCTAATACAAAATGTTTGTATGTTTCTCTTAAGACACATGGCTTCTTGGGCAAATTTTCTTATAATTTGTCGTAGATTATGTTTCTGCTGTACACTTGTATACAACTATAAGCATTTAATTATATGAATTATAGAGAATAAATTGATTGACATAACGTATTTGCGTATTTAAACATATTTTTGTTTATTTTTTTTTTTCTTTTTTGTTACGAACTCCATGAGAAAACTAAAATACTATTACACACACTATGTATGTGTAGCGTACAGGTATAAAAAAGTGCGCGCGCAAAAATTCAACAATTTAAATAAAGTTATGCAAGGAACACCCTGTGTAGTGTCATGGCGTTGCCATATATATTGCAAAGGAACGTGGTTGCCATGTTTCGTTTCACTCACACTTGCACACTGTACGATAGTTGCTATGCTAAGCTGTTCATACGCATGCACATTTTGTCAACTGTACAAATGAAAGTGTACTGTCGCACGTCTGGCATGTACATGTACTAGTGTGTAAGCGAGATAGCATCATTTTTTAGTGTTGTATTGAGCTTGCTGACGCGCTGACTTCAGTTTTTTTCATGTGTCGAAAATTGCAACCTTTTTTCAAATGCAAATAAATTCTACTGCACCGCTCTATGAAAACGGTTATTAACACGTAAACAACAAAACAAAAACAAAGGTAAAAACAAATTTTTTGTGTACACAATGAACTCGCCGTGTGACGATATGGATGAGCTCATTGAATTCGAAATGTGCCCAGATGGCGCATTGCTTGTGGATGACGCAGGTGGTGTTGGTGTTGACTGCGGTGGTGGGGGCGACGGCAGCCCAAGCAGCGGCAGCGGTCTCATGGAGAACTACATCGTGGATGATGGAACCAACGGCAACATGACCCACAACAACAACAACTACGACGATGACGTTGACGATGACTTACAACAACACAATTACCAGCCGGAAGAGGAACAATATTTTATTATACAAAACATAGAAGGGGATGAGATATTTGATGGTCAAGAGGTGTACTTTGTCAAACAGGAGCAGGGTGAAGACGAATATTATAATGCGCAGGATGAGGACGATCAATTGACCGATGAATTAAATGCGGATTTAATTGATGCGGAAGTTGTCTACGGCGAACAGCCGACATTGAATTCACTTAAGATGGAACCGAACTCTGACAATGAGTTTATGGATGAAATCGATGAGGACGATGTTGACTTTGATGTTGTACAAACTTATTTTGATGATACTATGCAGCACCAACCGCAACAGTCAAGATTAAACTTAAAGCGCAAATCTCAGTTTATGTCAAATACGGAAGAATTGCTGCAACAACAACAGCAGCAGAAGAAATCCATGCAACTTGCACCAACACTTGTGAAAATGAAACTGGAGCCGGACCCGGCGCTGGATCTGGAGCAGTTGCCGCCGCAGCAGCAACTAAATGTTACACCAAAGATATTGTCCAAAACGAGAGTGATGTATTCCACACCGCTAATGGATCGCATGCATGAAGATGAACATGTACAAATAAAAAAGAAAACACTTAAAGATCATACGGGTCCGTTGCGTTATATGCTATTCGATGAATTGATTGCCACTATAGTAGAATTTGATATTGATGATACGCCTATTGTTGAGTTTTCCCAGTCCGAAAATAAATCTGATCTAAATTTACCCGTTGAGTGCGGCATTTGTCCCGATGTAATGCATCGTTCCAAATTGTCTGCTCATCTGAAGACGCACTTTGTACCTGAATTGAATCGTTATGCATGTATGTACTGTGAAGAATCGTATCGCGATAGTAAATATCTGGCCGGACATTCGCGTCGACACATGGGCATACGTCCGTATGTCTGTGACCAGTGTAAGCTGTATTTTTCCACCAAACAGGACTTTCGTGTGCACAATCAACGTCGACATATCGAAAAGGAGCATACATGCGAAATTTGCGGTAAGAATTTTGCACAGAATACGCAATTAAAGCGACATCGCGAGTCGACGCACGAGAAGAAACGTCGCTTTGCCTGTACACAATGCCCGAAGGCATACTATAAGAACTTTTCGCTGCAGGAGCATATACGCAATGTGCACATGGGCAAGCGACGCATGCTGAAGTGTCCATTCTGTGAAATGCAGTGCCGTGATGCGCATAAAATGGCACGACATCGCCGTGAGATGCATTTGAATCAGAGCGTTTACCAGTGTCTTGTCTGTCGCGAGGAATACACGGACATTAACTATTTCGATGCGCATAAACGTTCGATACAGTGTCGCAGTAATACACGGCGCAAAATGTTAGAGGATGAACATAAATCAAAGTTACAGCAAACGGACAATGATGTCGAAAACGCTGAGCAGGAGTACCAGATAGAGGAAGAGGAAGATGAAATGGCAGATGCGGAACAGCTTTTGTTGTGTGATGATGTCGGTAGCGGTGGGGGCAGCGGTTATGTGAATATCTTTGTAGAGCACCTGGGCGACGGCGAAGCCGATGTCGATGTCGTTGATGAGGAACAAGAAGAACATGAAGCGCTTATTGAAGCAATAAATAGCGATGAATTGTTCTATGAAACTCAGCATGATATTTAATAAATCCAATGCCTGGAACAGCAGCCGGAGATAATGTTGAATAGAAATAATGTAGCGCTGTGAGGACACACTCTCAATTTAAATTGTTTTTTTTTTTTTTATAATATTGTAAATGGGTGGGTTCATACATACGTCTCCTATAATTGTATATAAAAAATATACTTATACCTTTAAATAGCATATAAATTCGAATTAAAATAAACAAAAAACGGAATAAACGGAAAACCAAGTTCAAATTTATATTGCAACCAAAAAGATTATCTTGTATCTTTTAAAGTTAGGAGTAGTAATCTTTTCGGACTGATAAGTATAATGTTTTCCAAAAGGTAACACAATTACAGTTTTTTATTTCAATACTAACGCATGCTTAAATTTTTGTTTTTCAGAAGCTGTGTTAACATCAAAACGCCAGTCTCAATGTTTACATTTTTATCATGGTGAAGTTCAAGAATATGTGCAGCGTTTATGAATTATAAAAAATTACTACCGAAATTCTGAGTCTGAGACAACACAATATCACATTCGTAATTGCTTCAGTTAAAAATGAGATAAAACTGAAAATCACATTATGGCGAGTTTCACATAAAATGGTTGGCCTACACCCTGACAAGATCAAAATAACTCAAGAACTGAAGCGCCGGACAGCAACAGACGCACAATAGGGAAAGCAAAATCATCCAAGGCACTCGGCCCAGACGGCATTTCTATGCTGATGCTGAAGCACCTTGGGCCTATAGCGGTAGCATACCTCACGCACGTGTTAAATCTTTCCATTTCTCAGTTAATTGTCCCTGATGTATGGAAGGTAGCTAGAATTGTACCTCTCTTAAAACCTGGCAGTGAAGCTGATCTTGGTTCCTCTTATAGGCCCATATCGCTTCTTTCACCTGTAGTGAAAGTTCTTGAGACATTATTACTTCCTACAATGACAGAACACTGCCCTCTAGCAAATCATCAGCACGGGTTTAGGAAAGGTCGTGGTACGACTTCAGCATTGAGCGAAATCACTACTTTTATAGCTGATGGACTTAATAAGCCGAGGCCATGCGAACGTACAGTGATGGTGGCTCTAGACTTGAACAAGGCATTTGACACTGTTGATCATGCAATCTTGTTTCAAGACCTGGACTCCACTTCACTACCCGATAAAACGAAACGCTGGCTATTGAACTATCTTAATGGTAGAAGGGCATATGTTGAGTTCAGGGGCGTGAGGTCGGGTTATCGTAAGTTAAAGATGGGTGTTCCGCAGGGTGGAGTTCTCTCTCCTCTTCTGTTCAACCTTTATTTGGCTAAGATGCCCCTCCCCATATAAAACTAGTGACCTATGCAGATGATTGTTCTGTTTTATCATCGGGTGTGAATGTAGATGACATATGTGCGAGAATTAACACTTATTTGGATAATTTATTAAATTTTTTCAATGCTCGCAACCTTGGACTTTCAACTTATAAGTCATCTGCTTCCATTTTCACTTCCTGGATTAAGGAGGTGAGAATGGAAGTAGATGTCTTTGTTGGAGGTCTAAGGGTTCCTACTGTCCAGTACCCGATGGTATTGGGAACTACATTTGACCCATTGCTCAGATTCTCTTCTCATGCCACCAAGACAAATAACCGTCTTAAGTCGAGAAACAAAGTGTTGAAAGCGCTTGCCGGATCTTCTTGGGGTAAGGACAAGGAGACTATATTAACAACTTATAAAGCTATTGGACGTTCTGTCCTAAATTATGCTGCTCCTGTATGGACTCCTTTCCTAAGTAAGACTCAATGGCAAAGCCTGCCAAGAAGTCAGAACAGTGCGCTGAGGACTGCCACTGGTTGTTTGCAAATGACCCATGAGGATCATTTGCACAGTGAAACGATGATACTTCCTGTTCATCAACATAATGAGCTGCTTTCGAAGCAGTTCTTGTTGGGTGCGTACAGAGTTGATCATCCGAACCATGGCACCCTCACTACATCAGCGCCTACCCGAATAAGACCGGATATCAGGATATATAAGTCGAACATAAATCGCTTTATCACTGATAGCAACATTGGGGAGTATGAATATACTTCCGGAAGGGCCCAATTGCATAAAAATGCAACTGAGCATGCAATTCGCTCGTTTAGGGACAACATAATATTAGGTGGAAGACCTCCACCTATTCATGAGAGCGAAAAACATCTCCCTCGTAGCACCAGGACTAAACTTGCACAGTTAAGATCCGGATGGAGCGTTATGCTCGAGTGCTACAGGAAAAGAATTGGGATAAGTAATACAAATTGCTGCCCTGATTGCGGTCAATCACCGCATGACACTTTTCACCTGTTCAATTGCCCGTCCCATCCAACACAATTGAGCCCTTTAGACCTCTGGTTACGACCAGAGGATGTTGCCTGTTTCCTAGACCTTGACACCTGAGGTTTGCATTTCGGTTTTTCTTTCTCTTTCACAAACATTGCTTGCACTATTACATTTTATTTTATATATAATGAATTGTATACATATGATTTTCTGATACAGCTCACAAGAAGAAGGAGCTGCTACAACAACAACAGACGCACATGTGCTTCAGCAGACTCCCCTGCATTCACAAAAGTGACCGTGAGGTGTGGTTTGCATGCCGGAGGAGTAATTAGAACGAAAATGAGAGTAAGCAGTCTTAAAGTTGTGTGCCACCGACTCAAAATTTGAGTAAATTGTTATGCCCCCCTTGAAAACGCCGATATATTTAATGCTGCACAATACATACGAGGTTGAGCTTGAAAAGTCAACGAACTTCACAAGAAATGTCTCGTGCCTTACAACAATTAAGAGCCCATTTAGATCCTCTTGATAAATCTCCGTACAAGTCTTGCGTAGAAACATCTGGCCTGTAAACTCTACACGGGAGTGTTTCACCCCAAAATATTCTATACCCTCAAGGAGTATACTATTAAAAACACCTTCTGTATCGAGAAAGCGGCCTCAGAGTCTTTTACTTTCTTATTTGATCGCTCAAAGGCTGTCAGAGTGCAAGCGAAACCGAAAGCCAGCGCAAAGCGAGAACGAAGCGAGAAAGCAGTTTCGAAACTGCTTTGCATTTGTTTTTGCTTTCTGTCTGCCATCCAATAGGATTGCTTCTAGTACGAAATATTATCGCACTCCGACGTCAGATTTTTGAAATGAATAAAAAAGTAAAATAAAAATCAGCTTAATATCTCTCCAAAAATTGGAAGTATCTGTTGTTGAGATTAAGGTATGATTTCTAAACATGATTAGAATTCATGCTTCAACGAGTTCGAGTGTGTGCTTGTAGCTTTTCTTATGCTTTAATAGATAACTTTTCAGGCATACATATTAGACAAGGATTTTCTATCGTAAACGACTCCGAACTTTCTTATCTATGACTTGAAGGTTTACTTCTTTGAGATGATGTATACTATGTCGTTGTTAAGAGTTATTGGTTTGGTCTAACACCAGTCTTCTTTTTTTTGCTTCTATCAATTTGGTATTTTTTGGCAGAGTTTGCTCTTCCTTCAAGCATATTTACATAGAAATGCTATACTCCAATTATTCTATTCATTATTAAATAGACGAAAGGCTTGTTACATTTCATACATGTTTCAAACTCAACTAACAAAATATATCGTATATGTATTTTATTTTATAAGATTATTATAAATTCTATTTTCCTTCAATAGATGGAACTGCGACCAAAAGCATCTCGTTCATACATTATCTAATTTTTTATTATAATTTTATTTTTTTTTTTGTGCTGAACTTGCCTTGGTTGCTGAAGTTGTTTGTCATTGAACAACTAACAATCTGTCTGTCTGTCTGTCTGACTGTGGATGCGAAGACGAGAAGCCAGAAGTACTTAGCAACCTCCGTGCAACTAGCCATTTTCTAAACTTCAGCGGCAGCACCAGCCATCATGAAGAAAAAATAATTTCAATAGGTTACTAACAGCAGCATAGGCTTATTTACAATATTATTTTGCAAGGGTGTGCTGCCCACAACATTTGTGAAAAGCAAACATAAATTATTTACAATATTAGACACATGCAAATGAATTTTCAGATATTTTGTTGTTTCAAAGAAAAAGTAGTAAACATCAAACTTCGGTTGAACCGAACCTCTAATACCACTCTCACGAAACTTTAAATAGGGGCCACCCCAAAAAGCGGGCAAGCCATTAGTCTTTGTATGTTAAGCGGCAGACCATAAGAAGGCACTAAATTGCATTTCAACCTAATATTGACTTTAATAAAGAAGTTTTTCTTACAAAAAGTCGAAAGTGGGCAGTAGTTTTGTATGGGGACTACCCCAAAAATGTGGCGTGGCGGGTCAATCTTGATACTCTATTAAACTGCAATAAAAAGAAGTGTATGTGCAATATTTCAACTGGATAGCATAAAAATTGGTCCCCAAAAAAATTCGCAACAACATACAGACAGACAGACAGACAGACAGACGGACATGTCCAGATCGTCTCGTCGAGCTGATCAAGAATATATATACTGTATGGAGTCTACGATGCCTCCTTTAATCAGTTACAAACTTTCAGACAAACTGAAAATACCATTTCATTCTATGTGTGAATGGTATAAAAACTTGAGTTTGATTCTTTCACAAAAACTTCACGTTCGATGAATATATGCTCTTCAAGTACCTTTTGCTCGGCAACGCTAAGTTTGATGTGCTGGTTTAGGTTCCCGTCACCGTCACCGCCAACAAAAAAAAAAACTCTGTCAAGATTCAGTTGAAGCCTCGAATACTCCCTTGATGATGACCACCGCAAACGATTTAAATACCATAATTTTTTTATTTAATTAGATGGAATTGTCTCATCGATCTGATAACGAATATAAGTATATCGTAGATGCGCATGTACTTCATTGTGGCCTATGTTGCTTCTTTTAATTTATTTATTTATTATGTCAAGGGTTTCCCCATTAAGCGTGTCTGAACTTTAAAATAGAATAAAAACCTGTTGTACGTGACACATTTATTTCATTAATGCACGGATTTGTTTTCAAATTTTGAATGACTAAGACCACACCAAAAGCTAGAGTATACAACGGAAGTCCTCGGCATCACTAACGCCAAAAGTCGTCTCATACATTGCATTCCGGAAAAGTTTACCTACAATTGTAAATTTCCCTAATAAATTTTTACATTTATCAAAATGAGATACTATCTGTCAAATAACTGGATGTAGTATAGATGTACTAGTAGCAACCAATCAATCGCCAAACGTGCTTTTTGTTTCTTCGGCTTCGTTTCGCCAAAAGAAAACCACTTTTCATGATTCTCAGGAGTGTTGGAATAGATTCATATTTTCACGCTTTCTAATTATGCGGCAATGATGCTAAATATTATCCTTCAGGTTCCTTATGAGCATAGACCTTCTATAAAAAAACTAAACATCATGTGAAAAACATGAAGCGACTTAACGTATTCTTTTCATTAAACATCCGAAGCTCTTTGAATTAAAAGTCATTAGTGTCAGTTTCATTCGTAGTCACAGTTCCATATTCTATATTTCTTAAAAACCCTTTAAAATTAAAAAAAAAGAAATTTCGTTGGCTTAAAAAATGGTCATAGTGAAGGCAAAAGTAGCACAGCCCAAAATATGCACTGCTTCACAGCGTAAGGCTTCGCAGAAAACTACAAGAATGAAGAAGCTGGTAACTGAGGAACTGAACAAGGTCCTTATGTCGGCTGCACGTTCCGCCGGCTACGCGTACCTATGTGGTGGCTACTCGGACTGGCTCCCTGACGGCCCAATGACTGATCTGGCAGCCAGAAAGCCATTTCTTACTTTGGACACTATTGCAAAAGATGTGGCAATTGTAAAAAAAATGATGAAGCACAAACAAACTATGATCCGCCAAGAGTTTCGCGCCAATATGGCCAAAGCTAAGGCCAAGTAGAAA
>JAWNNQ010001396.1:0-65132 GCA_035044765.1 Leucophenga montana | reverse complement strand
AAAATTTCTTGAAAAATTTTATTCATTACCCAGTTTGGATCTTGATATAATGTGTGAAAGACAATATTATGTAAATGGCAGCTTCGTGACCAGTGGATAGTTTTGATGTAATTTTCAAAGAATCAAAAAATAATAATGTAATAAAAACTAGGACCGCCATCCGACGCCAGGTCGCGTACTTTTGAAATAACCATCATAACTCTTTTATGTAAGCGCTGATTTTATAACGACACAGCACGAGCATTCACAATACAGTTGTGAAATATTCATACGATAAGACGATAAGACAACCTTGCGAATAGGCAGTTAAGCTATCGTGGCATCAGAAGATCATTTATTGATGCAAGTGTACAATTTATACAATATTAGCTATTACACTAGTTAACAAATTTTAATTTTTTACAAGAATAGAAACTTTTAGTGTGTAAGGTTAGTATCAGTTTGTGTGAAAGTTTAAAGTTATGATTTTTTCTTGTTTTAGACTAATTTGGTTAATTTAGATTAATTTGATTAACTAGGACCATTTGTCTAGATAACGGTATATTTGTGCTTTTTTTTTTTTTTTTTTTGATTTATGTTTATACTTAAACCAGCATACACAGTTCCGCTTTCAACTTTCTACATTTTATTGTCCGTCTTGGTATCTGACGGCTTGAAAATTTTGAAAGTGAATAAACTATTGAAAAATGGATGAAATTCGTTCAAAATTTCATTTGTTTTAACTCAAGCATTTTCAATATGTGCGAAATGTATTGCGTAAAGTTGGACGGGTAATTTAATCAACTTACAATATAAAAATCAATTTGATCGTGTTTGCCGTGCACTCTGAACGCTGACACGCACTCTGGCGGACACAAATATATCGTTATTCTGGTGAATGGCTCAAAAAGTGATTTTCGTGTTCAGCGCATTCAAATTACGCAAAAACAAAGAATGTAATGAATGTTTAACGCTCCTCCTATATGCATAAGCATGCTGTGTAAAATGCTTGAAATCGGTCTACAACAACAATAACTTCTATGTTTTATTTACACCGCACACACCAATCCCCTTCCCGCCACCATATCGCTCATACCGCTCTGACTCCGATTCCTTAGAAATCGCTCTTGGGAAGTTGCATGTTGAATCGTTGTACAAATCGCATAGAAGAAAAACTCGCTTCACTTACTTGTTCGTAGCCGCCGCAGCAGCAGCAGCCCACTTATCTGTTTGTTACTGGGGCAGTGGGATAGTTTTAGCCAGATTCGTCCGTCATCATCAGTTTGTTCTATAACGCTAAATGTTCAATGTCGCGCATACGCGCCGCTTCTAACCATATCCGAGTCGTGACATCGTCCTCGAACATTCATTTTTAAGAACAATACGTGAAATGTTTCTTTAGTTTTTTTCCCCTTTGTATTTTAGGTGTTTGATAAATGTGCAAAATATTATTTTTGAAGTTAATCAATGCGGTAAGCGGCTAATAAATTATAAAATATCATCATCATTTAAAATATGCATTTCGTATTCGGTGGTGGCCTCATCGAAAACCTTCAATGTACAAAATTTTCTAATTTTCTACATAGAATTTAGTTTTATGAATGAAAAATTTTCAGATTTTGAGGCGAAAGCGTTTTCTATGACACACAGTTGATTGTGTTATCCGTCTGAATATTTTTGTTTTTTTTTTTAATTCGGCTAAATTCATAATATAGAAAATTTGTATTTTTTATACACAAATTTAATTTTTTATACACATTCAAAGAAAAAATGCTTCAATTTTATATAAATTTGATATAATAATAGTAGTAGTAGTAACACCGATAAATAATCTTTTAGCTCGACTAGAAATATCTACATAAAGCCTCAATGGAACTTCAAAAACAACAAATGGAACAAGGAAACAAAACTAATATTAAAAAAACGAAAAAAAGCAATACTTAAAATAAAAATAAAAATGTTCACTGTAAGTGGTCAAGGCATAAATTGATTGCGAATTATAAATTTTGTTCATAAGTCTCATCAAAATTAATTATTAATCATAACTTCCGATTTGATAAATGTAAGTTTTGCCACGAAGTGTACGTATGTAAATCTTCAGCTCGCACTGACGTCAGTTTTTATTGCTATATCAAGTCGAAAACCTGCTCCGGTTTTCGAATTCAAATAAATGATTCGGATTCGGTTTCGTTAAAATGATTCGTATTTCACTTTTAGAAGAATTTCGTTATTTAAATTTACCAGTCCCTGAGTATATAAATTTGATAGGGCCAGTGAATTCAAATAGTGAAATTCTGCCGAAAGTTAAATAGTACGAATCATTTTAACGAAACCGAAGCCAAACAATTTGTTTTAATTCGAAAACCGAAGCACTGGGGATAATTATTTTTGTGTACTCTGGTAGTCATACTGCAATAAGTTGGCAGGATCAGCTGACAGATGTTCGAAAAATTAATTGTTTCGAAGTTCTTGAACACCGACCGTATTTACGCGCGATTTGCAAAACATAATGTTTTTTAATCGTTATTGTGAAATGAAATAAAGAAATCGAAACACAAACGATTTCTGTTATAAAATTTAACTAAAATTGCTGATGCACTACAACAAAGTTATTTGTATTAATTTGGAATGTTACCGAATCTCACCCACCCATGGGCACCAAAGCCTCTCTGAGCCAAACAATTCTCAGCAATTAAGACCAATTGAAGTGAACATGGTGAGCGATTGCATTTCGTTCCTCATACGCGAAATCAAATACGGAAACAACGAAAGACAAAGAAGCAGCGTTTAAATTTAAAAATTGGCATGGTGCCTATTTATGAAGGGACAGGACACTTCACTTATACATATATCAATGGTAGTGATTCCACAATTTTTTAAGGTAGCCTCCATACAAACCACTCTCAATTTTGAGTACGAGTACGTGAAATTTGAAATGACAGCTTCTTATGGACTGGTGGTTAACAAAAATATTTAGGGGTGGCCCACTTAGCAGCTTGCCGCACAATTTTGGAATTTTGTATGATAACTTTCTTATTAAATAAAATAAAAAATCCAAATTACTAAATTAAATACAAAGTCGAGAGCGCAAAAATGTAAACTGAAACACTCATGTGCAACCAGATATGTTAAGCAAAACGACTCAACTACAACCAGCAATTAGGGACGATTTTTGGGTTATTTCCAGCAAGTGAAGCTTTTTGGCGCTTGACAGCAACATAAACTGTCCAACACCAGGTATCACCACACGTTCTCCATTCAATTCATTTTTTATTTCTATCATTCAGTCGAGTTCTTCAAACTGAAAATCAAGATTTATTTGAATCTACTTAGTGGACAGTTTTTGCAAAGGACGAATTATTGGACAAAAGAGAAAATGCAGACAAAAATTTTGGCAAGAATTTTTCCGTTTACCGTTAGCAAGGTTTGTGAAGAACACATTATCGAAATCAAGATACAGAGATTCGCTTCATGTCAAACTCAATGTTGTAATGTGATGGCCACTGGTGTTGAAGATTATTATTGATTTTAATATGTATTTTCGCGTAAAACTTTAACCATGAACAAATAAGCAACTTCACAGCACAATTCTCCTGAAGTATGGATTAGTGATAGCCAAGCGGCTTTTAAAGCACTATCCTCTTGGAATTTCTCTTTGAGACTGGTTCATCAATGTTACGACCTCCTCCAGCAACTGTTAATCGGCCGTAAAGTCGCGTTTGTAGGGTACCTGGCCATAAGGGTATCGTGGGCAACGAAAGTGCTTATGAATTTGCCAGGACTGGTCCGACAACTTCCTTCATAGCACAAACCAAAGCACATCTCAATAGATCTGACCTGAGGTTGCTTTTGGGCTACCTAGCCGGCCATCATCCACTGAGATATCACTTAAATAAACTAGTTTTCTCCGCGGAAACAGAGCGCAGATTCTGTCTAGAGGATGACGAAACTAGTTTACATCTGCTTTGCGATTGCCCGGTCTTGGCCAAGCTCAGAATTGAGCAGATGAATAGACCCTTTATTACATCTGATGAGATCAGAAACACCTCGTCTAAGGATATTCTCCGTTTCATTAAAGAGACGGAGAAGATCCTAGATAAATTAACTTAAGCATATCCGGGCTAGGGTACAAAAGACATCATTTTCTGTCGCAGTGCCCGTTTGACTACTCATTCAGAGCCCGACAGCAATTAGTCTATTACCGGGAATGTACGCTTACACCCATAAGCAAATAAAAAATAGTAAAATAAATTAAAGTTAAGTAAAGTAAAAGAATTTCAAATGCATTCATTAACCATATACCTATCCTTTCTCTTAGCTTTGCACCTTTCCAGTTTTAGCAGCGACCAAATTTGTTTTTTTTTGTTTTTTGTATGTCATCCAAAAGAAAACACAGTTGTAAGAGCATTCTACGCACGCCCATAACTTCGCTTCGTCTCCATGGCATCATGCTCTTATTTTGTGCATCTTGCAATTTTCTGGAAAACAGGTTCCTGCCGTTACTTGTGCTTTTTGTTTTTGTTTTTGTTTCTGTTTCTGTTTTGTTTTTGTTTTTTGTTATTATTTTATTTTTTTGCCTCCAGTTTGCAGCTACAAGTTCATAGATACTCGTACTTACATACAGATAAATCTAATATAGGTGAGTGGAGTGGAGTAGAATGGAGTGTACATACTACTATGAATGCATATAGCTACATATGTTTGTATGTAACTATTTCTGAAAGGAGGCAATAGCGGAACATTTGTTGCGATTCAATTCGAAACGCTTAAAAAATTGGTGCACAACGAAATGAGAGCAGTGACAGCCAGAAATCGAGATCAAGAACAGACTGGACTGGACTGGACTGCATCGAACTGAACCAAACCGAACCGAGAACAGAGCCTGTTGCTAATGCTGGTGGTCGGTCGTCGTTAAATGAAACAGTGGCGATTTAGTGTTGACCTCAATTTATGCAAGTTGAAGTGAACGCCTGCTTCTCATATATTGTTGGATTTTTTTTTTTCATATTTTTTATAGAAAATTAGAATATTTTTATATTAATTACACTAGGCTACAAATTAAACGAAAAGTGATTTACTTCTTCTTCTGCTGAACTCGAAAATAGCCTCAAAACAATTTTGATTGAACGCGTTTTCGCAGTATGAATTTTTTTCTGAAAGGCAGGTTCGTTATTCAGCTATATCTCAAGCTAGAACCGATCAATCAAACTGACAATTTAAATCTATACATAAATATACAAGTGCAAGTCATTCACACCCTTTTTAACCCAATTAAACACAACATATTCGCTGGATTTTTTTTTTTTTTTGGTTAGGAATAATGTGAAGAGGAGCAGAGACGAATGTATTTTTTTTTTCTAAAGTATTTCGCCTAAAGTAGGTAAAAACCATGTAACGCTTTCGGCCAATCACAAAGATTTTCTCTCCCCCTCTCTCTCTCACTGCTCTCCTCTCTCTCTCTCTCTCTCTCTCAGCTCTCTCTATTTGCTATAGCTGCTACATTTTTAGTTTCTTTCGGTCTCTCTTTGTTTCAGTTGGAAGACAGCGTTCAATTAGAGGCGAAAACATTTTTTGGAAAATCCTGTATAATGGATATTGTTATTATTGGGTATTTTTATTATTGTTATCGACAGAAACATGTTGAGCCGAACATGTTGATCATACTTAACGCTCATATAAATGAAAAAATATAATATATTGTGGTTTTTTTATTTGATATCAGTCATTTTAATAGAGTAGATGAATAAAGTGATTGTATAAAACTTTAAATAAAACGTATACCTTTATTAAGGCTTCTTATATGAACCATGGATTTGTGTGGGGCTATATTTTAAGTCGTCCGTTGTGAACATAATCGGGACATTTCAAAAGAATGGACGAAAATTAAAATAAATTCATTTAAAAATAAAAACAATAAATTTTCATTAAAAAAAACTTAAAAATGTGGCCAGATTTGTATAGGGGCTATCCCTTAGAAAGTGTTTTTCCTACATTTTATCTGAAGATTGCAAAGAAGATTCTAAATACCCAAACATGAAGTATCCATATCTTATAGTCTCCGAGATATTTTCGTTCAAGCAGACTGTCAGACGGACAGACAGGCAGGTTTATATGTCTTCCGATGCTGATCAAGAATTTATATATGTATACTTTACTGGGTCGACCACTCCTTCTTCTGTCTGTTAAATAAACTTGCACGTAGTTAATGTTCCCTTTTACCACCCTTACGCTGCCCCTAGTCCGCTGCTTCCTTCTCCTACCTCTCCTTACTTTACCACCCATTTTCCCTACCCCTTCAATACAATTAACATGTATACAACATTTCATCCACTTGACCCGGAAATCAACATTCGAATAGCATGGACCGTATTGTCAGCATGCTAATCGGGCGATAGTGGCATGGCTTGTATTCAGGATTACCAGGTTTGGCGCACCTTAGGATGCCATTTTAGATAGCCATTATATGTGCGCATCCATTTTGTCATAACCAGTAGATTTTTTAGTTTGAAGATGACTGACATCGTAGATATAGACGCTTAATTCGACGTGGCGAATCTGTAGGTCCATTTAACACGGAGCATTAATAAAATCCATGGCAATATCTTTATTCTGAGCCGAGCATAAGTCAAACGGCATGAAGGTAGTTTCCAGAAGTTTGGCGAATTCCTTCGCTTTTTATAGGGATTTGTACCGTTCCAGAGATAATGATCCACAGTCCCAAGCGCAACTACAGCAAGGAAGGTGCTAATTGCTATGTATTTTGATTCAGTTAGCAGCGTTTTTAACTCTTTCGTTGCTTGTTTTCGGGTAGCCTTGTCAAGTGGATTTCTGGTAGCGTTACAAACTCGTCTCAAACTTCTTTTCTGATATTGTTTAAAATATTTTTACTATATCTATATAAAAATAGGCAAGTGCAAAACGTTCACAACCTTTTTAACACCCTTAAACCCAACATATTCGCTTGTTTTTCTTTTTTTTTGTTTTTTTTTTAATTGACTGGTTATGAAGAAGAGTGGGGAAGAGGTAGCTCCAAGGTAGGTAGGTAATGCTCTCGCCGAATCACAAATACCTTTGCTCTCTCCCTCTCTCAGATCTCTCAATTTGTTAAAAAAATGTACAACGAACAATTTAAAAGTAGTGAAATAAGCTTCAAACTTGCCAAGATGCGGACTTGCCAACATGTTGGAGAACATCAGTTGAGAGCGACTTGCCCATATCTTTAGAGTTAATTTTTTTCACATTATATCCTAGTTTTCAATGTCATATCTGTTATTAAGCCTATAAACGTATTGCCTACTTCGACGAACCTATATATATATTTCAAAGACTAGGCAATACGTTCATAGGCTTAATAACAGATATGACATTGAAAACTAGGATATAATGTGAAAAAAATTAACTCGAAAGATATGGGCATGTCGTGAAAATGGCCCTAAGTGGTATAAAAACTCAATGTAACATTTTATACCCATGTTCCTTTTGGCTAAAGCGGTATAAAAACCTTAAAATGGCTTCTTGCCAATTAAAAAGAATGCTTCGACATTGAAACCTCTGAGTTATGTATCCCTTTAAATTATTGGATTTTTAATTGATTCATAATTCAACATAACAATTAGTTTCCGTTTGCATCATTTAAATGCATATGAAAAATAATGCAATATACCCACACATACGAATATGCACATAAATATTCTGTATAAATAAATATCTGTTGGATTTTAAAAAATAAAAACAAAAACAAAAACAAGAAAACAGAAATCGCACGATCCCCATTTATTATTCGCGCTAATAATATTTATCGCTGACGTTGTCTATTCTGTTTATAACTAAAACGCTGACGGAATGGCTTCGATTATTTTCAATAATATTCCGCATGTACTTACGCAGATCTTCTTGACAAGACTTCATCCGTATTAAATAATAAAAAAAAAACTATTACAATAGCAATAGCAACGTTCTATGCATTTATGCTGATAATAATAACATACTCGAATACAGCTAAATAGTATAAACATATCATTACATATGAACTCTACTCGCATATTTGCATATACAGGGGTCGGCGCTCGTATTGTTACCAACTGTACGCTGCTGTAGCAATTAAACGGGTAAAGTTATCCGTGAACAGTTTCGCGCCAATATGGCCAAAACTAAGGCCAAGTAGAAAAGAAAGATAAATGAAATTCGTTTTGTTTTTGTTATTTTATTTAAACGAGTTTTTGGTGAAGGAGTGATGGTGGTGAAGCTGGGTGATAGGCGATCGATACGGTGGCTATCCTGGATGCGGCAGCAACCTGGCAGCGTGAGTAGCTACTAGGCAACTACTTAGGTAACGGAGCTGCGTCTCGAAGGCTAGCGAATCAGCTACCGGAAAATGGTGAGTAATGGCATAAATCAAATCATTACGTCTAAATCTGTCAAAACTTGGGTCTCCACAGTATTACAACGAGCCGGTTTGTTGTTTCACTACTGAAAATGTGAAAGCTACGTAGATGCTTGCAGCACTGTCACTCGCTTTACTCGTCAAAATAAATCTCAAGTAGTATTGTTTAACCATGTCAGCAGGGCGAGGATCGAAGGTGACGTATATTATTGTGTGGCAATGATGACTACAGAAAATAATTGCAATTGCTCTCATAGATGTGCTGCGCCACAACTTTCGCTCTTTCAAACCTCTCTATAAGGCCCTTCGAATGATATCAGGTTTAAATGGCACTTCTGAGCAAAATGGGATACCAGCAAAAATCACACCATACACTGTTTCAGCTAGGTTGAGGCTACCATGGTGCGCTGGACTGGAAGAAAATACAGGGTGCAATAAATGGAACCAACAAATTGTGACCAAGCGTAAGAATTTTCAGAAATAGCCTACTTCCTGTCATTTATGTGTTATATGTAAAAATTTATTAGGGAAATTTACAATTGTAGGTAAACTTTTTCGAAATGCAATGTATGAGACGACTTTTGGCGATGGTGAAGACAACTTACAGAATGGAGGACTTTCATGTGAAAGAAGCAAACTTAAGTTTATTTAAATATATTTTGTTAAATATGTTAAGTGCTAAAAGACGTAATGACAAAAATAGTATAAAAAAAGATGACGCTAATAGATATTTCTAATACGTTTGAAAACTCCTTGCGAATTATTTTCAACTTTAAATTGAAGGTTCTAAAAGATTTGTTCGAATTGTTAAAAACAAAGTAGGTGTTTTTAAGTGAAAAACAAATTTTGAGATGTGAAAACTAATTTACTTTTAACAATTTCAACGAAAAAAATGTTCATCAAAAATTTAATTTTCAATTCTTTGTTTATGTTTACTTTTTGAACCATTCGTCTGCTCTTTTCATATTACAAAAAAATATGTATGTAGAGTTTAATGGTTTGCGGTCTAGTATGTATAAGTGACGCGATTAGATAAAAAAAAACAACTAATTTTTGCTTGTAGAGTGCAAACGGAGCGGCAGCTAAAGTGAGTTGGAGACGCACGATCCAACCAACATTCAAAATTAAGTGAATCAAGAGATGTGGTCTGCTTGTTCCGCTTAGTTCCTTTCCATTAGGTTGGTTGTACAACTGGCTGAAACATTTTATATTCGTTTGCAATATTTGTTTTTTGCAGTATCAAACGAAAAGAAGAATAGAGACTTTTGTAAGTCTTTAGCCACACGAGTGTTTTACGCTATTAGTCATCCACTTAATTATGTAGTAATTCTAAGTAAATTGCTTCTAAAATACAAAAATCCAACTTAAACAGTTTCTTAAAAAAGAAAACATTTTTAACAAATACACAATTTTTTTTTTTTTATACAAAAATATGGCGTTTTCTCTTTAATTTCTCTAAAAAAGGATTATTTATATGCTCAGACATTAAAATAAAGTCAAATGAATTGAAATTGTACAAAATTCACAAGCAAGAACGGCTTAAAAAATGTATATATCATTATAGTTTTCATACATTTGAAAAGAATTTGCAATATATTTAAAAAAAAAATTTATTTACATGCACGAGGACTGTTTCAAGAGTACCCGAACTTGCATATATGTAGATGTTGGCTTTCATATATAAGTAAGCACTATAATGGGGAATGAAGCAAACCTAAAAAGCTTGAAATGCAATGTTTAACAAGAGTTTTAGAATTAAAAAATAAAATCAAATCCTTTTGCTTATAAATTCAACTGTGAAACTATTAATAAACATTTAGCCATTTAAACATAAGCTTTTCAGGGTTGTCACATACTATCATTTGTTTGTTTTTGTGTTTGATACAGTTGCCATTGTTGGCATAGCCCTCGTTTTTTCTTGCATTCATATTTAGAAACATAATTAGAACTTTTTTTTTTGTCTGCTTAACGAAATCTAAATCTGTGATTATATACTTCTTTGTTTTGTAAATAGTTGCGGGCAAATTCAATTTAACTATTTCATTAACTTTTTATAGGTATATATAAGTATATATATATATATGTTTATAAGATTTTTTTTCTGATTAGTTTTAGTTTCACTTTTATACTCTTTACACTGCAATGCATTTCGTTTATTTTGTTTCAAATTCAAAATAATTTAAGAAAAAGAAAAAAAGCCTTTTATTCTTTTCATGCTGTGCCAAATGCCGTAGAACTATTGGAGTTGCTAAACGAAATAATATGAATAATAATTGAAACGAGAAGTTGTGCATAGAAATATTTATTAAATAAAAAGAAAAAAGTATAGGAAAAAAGTAAATAAAAAAAAGATATATACAGTGTGTCTCAAAAGAGTGTTCACATTTGATTTGCTGATTGCGTGAACGCAACTATTCCGGAATTTAGTCGCTATGGAGCGTTTCTCGGGAGCGGACCGTGCGTACGTGAGTTATACAAAAACGTTAATTCAGCGACTGTAGCGCATTGAAAATTCTGCAGTATTTGACATGTTCGTCATTTAAATGATACGCCAAGCCCTCGACTCATTGGAAAATGGGTCGAGAAGTTTGAAGAGACCGATTCAACGCTGGAAAAATCAAAATCTGGGCGTCCAAGGTCTTCGAGAACGTTCGATCAGTGTTACTCAGTCTGTTCGTGACAACCCGGACCTTTCGATTCGGAAGCGTGCTTTTGCTTTAAACGTGCATAGATCATCATTGTTCCGCATTTTACACAAAGATTTAAAGCTGCACCCCTACAAAATTAC
The DNA here is from genome assembly GCA_035044765.1 of Leucophenga montana. Lineage (NCBI taxonomy): Eukaryota > Metazoa > Arthropoda > Insecta > Diptera > Drosophilidae > Leucophenga > Leucophenga montana. The sequence goes on along the minus strand of JAWNNQ010001396.1, from coordinate 53,982 downwards.
GTTGGTGCAAGAATTAAAGCCTCAGATGCTTGCAAATTGATCTGCAGGTGACATAAATTGGCCTCCGCGAAGTCCCGATTTAACCCATATGGACTTTTTCCTGTGGGGTTGCGTCAAATCTAAAGTTTACGACAACAAACCGACTTCCCTGGCACAAAGAGAAAATATCCGTCCCGAAATGGCAGCCATCACGGAGAATACCTGCCGTGCCGTCATAGGATATTTTAGTGCTCGATTAAATGAATGCCGTGAACGCAACGGTTTACATTTGGAAGTGTGTATTTTAATATGTAATAAACATTTTTTCACTAAACTACTTACTTACTTACTCATAAAATATATATTTATATGCACAAACATCTTTCGATTCAATTTTGCCTAATATTGAAAGAGGTCCTTAATTTTGATTATTTACTTTTCTAGATCTTGCTCAGAGAGCTTCATAAAAAAAAAAAAAAACAAAAATGGTCAAATGGAAAGAAATTGACTTTTTTTAGACATTTTTTCTGCACTTACTATTTCTTGCCAGGTGTCTAGTGGGCTTTTAGCAGAAAGTTAGTTCTGCATTGATCTTACGTCTACTACGTTGACTATTAACACTAGATGCGAATTATAAGTTGAGTCTTGAGAGAAAAAAGTAGAACTAAGTATTATATACTTACACAGGCAGCTATTGCAATGTAATAGTTTTATTCTCACACTTAAGTTTGGTTGGTGGCTACTATCTTGCCTTGAAGATCAACATATGGCAAATGTTTGAAATGTACACGCCGTGATCTAAAAATAACCGAACTTTTAATTTAACACATAGAACACGTAGAGCCATCTATAAAATGTTGGCAGTGTTAGAAAGGTAAATTTTTCTTCTTTCGAAAGCAGCTAAGTTCATGCAAATCGTTTGACAGGTTACAAAATGACACACGTTTTAATAACAGCAGTTTTTGAATTTATGTCGTAAAAACAAAAGAGCAAATATTAAATTTTGTTTTAAACTCGGTAAAAATGTTGCTGATACTTACGAATTGTTGAAAAAAAGTTTATGATGATGATTGTATGAGTCGTACTCAAGTTTACACGATTTAAAAATGTTCGTGATGATATAAATTCATCTTAGTGTATAATCTACAAAATATAAATTGAAGATTTGGTTAAAAAAAAGGTGTGTGCACGTTTTGTTCCACATCAGTTAAATGATGGACAAAAAATCGCTCGTGTAGAGCATTGCAAAGACATCATTTCAGCAGCTGAAAACGATCCAGATTTTCTTGATTCGATCATAGCTAGTGATGAAACATGATGTTTTAAATATGATCCTGAAACTAAGCGACAATCTGCAGAATGGAAGTCAAAAGACGAGCCAAAAAAACCTAAAAAAGTTTCGTTTTCAGAAGTCAAGAATCAAGACAATGTTGATAACTTTCTATGACTTCAAGGATATTGTTCACAAGGAATTTATTCCAGAATGTCAATGGAAAATATTATTTACAAGTTTTACATCGTTTGTGGTCGAGAGTTCTACGTGTTAAAAGCGAATATTCCTCACAATACCAAAAAAGTCAATGAATTTTTGATGGAAAAACAGATTTGTCTCATCGACCACCCTCCGGATTCGCCTGATCTATCACCGTGCGATTATTTTCTCTGCCCAAAAATGAAAACTGCAATGAAAGGAGCCTTTTACGATGACATTCCAGCCATACAAGCAGCCGTGACACAGGTGCTAAAGAACATTCCAAAAAGCGAGTTTAAAAAGTCTATGGATAAATTGGTTGAGCATTCCAAACGTTGTATTGAGTTAAATGGATCGTAGTTTGAATAAATATTAGCTTTGAAACATAATAAATACCATGCTTGTTTTATTTTATAACTAAAAAGTTTGGTTATTTTTAGATCCACCGTGCATACTGCAAAAATGCACGATCCTCGCTATACTATGCTATATCACTATGACTGTGCATGACTATAACTATTTTATCCCGTTGTAAACTGAGCCAGAATGGCTAGCAGCAGCGCAGCTAAGAATTTTTCCTGTTTGGAGAGTTTTGATAGTTTTTTGTTGCATTTGTTGAGAAAAAAAAAATGTTATATTAAAGCCCAATACTGAGATCTATGAAAAATTTTGCTACCGAAATTGTAAATTATTAATGCTATGTCAAACAAACAGAAAAGAGTGTTCCCAAAACAACATGAAATAGTAAAATCACATATTTATTAGGTGAACAGTTCACACATATTGAATTTTCTTTGGTTTTTTCTTAGGGAAATGCAAAAGGTCACTAATTGTCACCTGTTTTTTGAGTTTATAAAGTATTTTCGGTTGCAAACTCTTTTGTTGTCTGAGTACTTGATGAAAAACAGTTTGTGCCGAAAATTTTTGATTGTTGTTTGATAGCGTTTTTCTACAATATATATGAAGTTTTTTCGGTATCAAAAATTTTCATTGATGTCAGTATTGAGCTTAAAAAAAAAATATGAGCAATCAGAGAGCATGTGTAAAGAGTATATTTAAGCTTTGGTTGCACCAAAGTCGAAATTTTTGCTTTGCTTTTTTGTTTTGTTTTTTTTTTTTAATTTGAGGCATTGCTATATTTGGTGTTTTTAATCTTTATGTGGTGTTTTCTTTTTAAATTTAGTATAATAATTTTCATTATATTAGGCATTATATCGTTTTTTATTTATTCATTTATTTGTTTTTGGTATCATATTTTTTTTTTTTTATATTTTTGTTCTTGACGCTAACTAAACCTAACATTAGTTACCATTTCGCTCTCACTCACGCACTTAAGCGTTTGCTGTCCCTTTTGTTTTTGCGCTATTGTTGCTTTTAATTATTTTATTTATTTTTACTCGTATTTACAAGAACTTTTTTTTTGAATTTGTTCTAGTAAAGCGAAAAAAAACTTTTAAACAAACTTTATATAAGTATCTATGTATATGTACATATATAGATACTTAATTTGTGTATCTGTGTGTGTTTCTAAACTATTTGGCATATTTCTTATTGTGTTTGCTACATATGCATACATATATGTATATACTTATTTATAGATACATATGTATGTGTGTACAAAACTCCGGAATAACTAAGAATTATATATGTACGCTCGTATAACTATATATTTATATAGTATGTATAATTATTGTATAGTATATAAACTTTATATATAAGTACGTGTATGTATGTATTTATATTTAAAAATTGCAAATAATATAGAAATAAATAAAAACAAAACCAAAAAAAGAAACTTTGTGAGTAGCTACCTTTTTTAGAAGAAAGAAACCTATGCACACAATGGGCGCGTTTAATAGTGCACTATGATTATTGATCACTGATCAATGATCACTTTCTTGTGAACGTCACTTCCAGTTCATCATACACTGCATTCAGACGATGAAACTCTACATTACAAAACAGCTGACATGATCACGATCACTTAATGATCATCATGTAACACAGTAAATTAAAGTTTCATGATCGCTGATCATTAATCAGTAAGATCAAATTGCATTAGTAAATGCGCCGCCCAGTTTGATGCGTTTGACAACATGAAATTTGCTGCTGAACGCTTCATAAGCGATACTCATAATGTGCAGAACGAGAACGTCTGGCTCCTGAATACCAACGATGTGGCCGTTGCTGCTCTTGCTGTTGCTGCTGCTGTTGTTGTTGTTGTTGGTGTTGTTGCGCCGCTGATGACGCAAGCGGCATTGAGTTGAAAGAAAGCAGGCTGGCATTTGCAGCTGCCGCACCCGGACTACGTGCCAGTTGTAGTGCAGCAGCTAGACGCTGCTAGGATGTTGATGAGGGTGATGGCGATGCTGAGACTGAGACTGAAGCTGAATTTGATGAGATGTCGCTATTATGACGACGTGGTAAACGTCGCCGATTAAGCATAGCATTAAGTGTATTTGTTGTTGTTGTTGAGCGTGAACTGGCTGCAGCTGCGGCAACATTAGCAGAATGTTGTGTATTTGTCATTAAGATCAGTGCAGCGTTTGTTGTTGGCGATGTACTTCTAGCAGCAGCAGCAGCAGCAGCAGCAGCAGCACCCACTGATGTTGTAGTTAGTGCTGCTGCTGCTGTTGTTGCTGCTGCTGCCGCTGCCATTGTTGTTGGTAATGTATCGAGATATGCCTCCGGACTGAAACGTACACGACTGTGTTGCGATGAAATGGAACCTTCTTTGGCACTTAGATATGAGCTATCGTCACTGGTCAGCGAATCCGGTGGCGTTGGATTTGTTGGCGTACCATGTTGTGAGCACATGGTAACAACACAGCCACCGCCCGTACTGTTTGATATCATGCCGCCGTTTGTTGTTGGCGGCGTCGTTGTTTTTACGACGCTATATTTGCGTAACGATGAGCGCAACTTTGACGACTGTTGAAATGCATATGGCATGCCGTGTGTGCTTTGCTCGGCAAATGGCAAGCTAGCTGGCCGTTCGTGTATGATGAGCTCTTGTGTATCCGGTACAAGTGGTGCTTGACTCAAAACGCCGCTATGGTATAAATTAAATTTTGATTTTGGCATCGGACTAGCCGTATTAGCGCTGTAAGCGGGCACCGCATAACCAGACTCATAATCACGCATACGATGCAGACTGCCTGACATACGATTGATGACCTTTGGTGAGCTTTTGTAGAGCTCCTGTTTGCTTGGCGGCGGTACGGCATTAATCGGTAATGCATCATGCCGGTATATTAAGTCTTGCTGCTCACGTTCATAGTCTAGATTAAGATTATTATAGTCGTAGATATCATTGAGCATATCATCGCGCTCAAGTGTGAAACCTTGGTTTATAGCCGAATTATTGGAAATGGTTGATGGTGTACGTCGATGTCCGGCAGCGCTGACGCCCATTTGCGGTACACGTGGTGGTGGTGTGCGTGTTTGTAGCGCAGTGTTTGCATTTGTGGCTGTTGTTGCAGCTGTAGGCGGCGCCGGCGGCGGTGATGGTGGCGGTTGTTCGTATTTGCTATAGTCATAATAATTTGGCAGTCGATGATTGTAGTCATAGGAATAATCGGGATATGATTTACAGTCACGTTCATAGGCAAATGTCAGCTCCGGACGTTGGCGAAAGTAATTGGAACCTGTTTAGAAAAAGATAAAATACATTATTTATATATCTTTATCCGGGTTTAATAGTGGGTTTGTATCTGAGCTAACCCAAGCCCTTCTTATATACGACAGATCCGTCATAAGAAGCCATCATATTAAATTTAAAGCTAATAGATAATGTAAGTTTTTCAGACAAAAACCAAAAAATTTGGGTGTTCGGTTTGTATGGGCGCTACCCTTTAAACTGGGCGTGGCATGTTGATATGGCGTTAGAACCAAAATAAGCTTCCATGCCGGGTTTCAGCTAGATATATAAAAAATTGATGCAAACCAAAAAAAAAAGCATAACAGCCAGTCAGGCAGACGGACATAGCTAGATCAAATCGTCTTAACGAGCTGATCAAGATTATATATACTTTATGGGATCTATGTGCTATGGATTTCAGGAGGATATCTTAAAAGTTGATAGAAAAAAAAAATAGCGCTACAGCTACCAGACAATCGGACAAGACTAGGTGGACGAGCTGATATTATTATAACGGTATTAAAAATACCGTTAAACCGAAACTAATTTCGATGAACCGAACCCTAATCAATATTCGAAAGCCTTAACGAATCATTAACCGAAATAAACGGTACTACCGTATAAGTTTCGGTTTGATTCCCTGATTACTATGTCTAGGATCTAACCATTATTAATTCATAAAGCAAAAGTTTTGTGGGAAAAAATGTCATATTATACAAAATTACATGTATTATACTCGTATATGAATTTTAGCTGGCTCAAGGACATTTTTCATTGAAAAAATTAATTGGCATATTTTTTTCAATGTGAAGAGAGAACAATAAAAATAAAAATTGTTGTTACAAAAAATGTTTTATAGCCGCGAAGACATGTGTTTCGAACTCAGCTATGCATGCTATATACACATATGCATGTGTTGTGTACATACCAAAGTAACCCGTACGATGTGCGCCTACACCATAGGGACCACAATCATTTGAATAGCTTGGTCCGTTCCGTAAATAATCCGCCGGTGCGTATAACGGTGGCGAACCAATGCCAATGCGAAATTCATTATATACACGTCTTGGTGATGGCGATGAATTGCCATCGCTGAGTTTCGAACCGTATTCCAATTGTTCCGTAAACGATGATGTGCTAATTTTACGATGCGGTGAAGGCGTTGGCGGTTGTGTATGACTATGGCTGCCTAACGATGAGGTATACAGCACGGAAGAGGTATTGGTGCTTGTGAAATTTGCCGAACCAAGACCGCTGGTTGTAGAGAAAGTCGATGGCTGTTGTTGGTGTTGTGGTGTTTTGCTGTGCTGCATTGTAGACGTTTGCTTTGGCTGATAGTAATGCACAGGCGTATGTGTTGCACTGCCCAATGCTGCTGGCGGTGAAACATGTTTTAGTGCTGTTGGATTTGTTGTTCCTGCCGCTGTAGTTCCATCAATCGGTGTGTATGTAAGCGTACTGAGTGCGGCACTATAACAAAAAATGAAAAAAAAGATGGTTTAATTAGATTTAGATTATTATTATATTTACACAACATTTAATTATGTACCGATTATGCAATGTCGTGCTGTGATACGTATGCGCGACAAATTTCCTTTCATCTTCGCCGCCTAGAGCACTTTTCACAAGCGATTGCTCATCCGTTAATTTAGGCGCTATCTTCAGAGCGGGCACTTCACTTAGCAGCGAGGGATGCACCGGCGATATATTCGACATGCGTACATCATAGCCTGCTGCCACACCTGCCAGCAATGAAGCCATATTGTAGAGCAGCACTTCGATGACAGATAGCTTTGGTTTGCGTGCTGCATCTCCAGCGTATAGCGTCGGCATCGGTACATTCGAGGTAAAACGGCTGAGCAGATAAGGCGTTGGCGACATAATCGGCAGTTTCGGATGCATTAGCGAGGTTGGCACACCTGGAACAACAGTGCGTTGTGTTGTTACACACCAGTCATCCTTGGCATTGTAGCCGGCTAGTGTTGCGAACATGTTGCAAAAGTGTGCAGCAGCGTCCGTGTGTGGAAGAGCAGATTTTCTTTTATAATTTTTTACAGCTACTATTATTAAAATTCAAAATCAAGTTAGCATTTTTTGTTTTTGTTTTCGTTTTATTTTATATTTTTTTGTTTGTTTTTTTTTTGGTTGCTTGTTTTAAATGCAACCCAAACCATATAATAAATATGTGAAATTCACTGCACCCTGTAGTAGTTTGATTAAGGGTGGAGGATGGGGGGTGGTGTGTGGGGGGAAGGGGACTTAACCATATAGCATATATACGAGTATGTTGTATGCAGGCACTGCTTATACTGCTGTTCTCTGTCCAACACCAAATATTAATATTTATTTTGATTTCGTAACAACTAAAATAAAAAAAAATATAAAAATAATTTAAATGAAAATAAATTTACCAACACAATAAATTAAAACGATACAAACATTTAACACTCAGCATGGCACTGGCGACCTTTTAACACGCTTACAATTAAAAAACTTAAAGCTCTAACCGGACTGCGAATCCGACGCCTTTGTGATGCAATGCAGCGTCTTAGCATGCATAGTGCACCACGACGGCTGGCTATATTAATATAAAATTATTAAAGTTTTAAAGTGGTTTTTTTTTTGTTTTTTAATATATTTTTTTTTTTATTACAATGTATTTTTTTTTTTGTTTCCATATGCCTGGTTTTATGCATTGAATTATTACAACAAAGTATACAACTTAAATAGGTAGACTACAAGTTTGAGGATAATACATTATAGGGTGGTTGTTTATTTACTTCATTTTTTCTTTTTTGTTTTAAATATTGTTTCGCAATAATCACAGTTATAAAATATAGCAAAATTCTATATAGGTGCATGCATAAAAAAAAAATATTTTTTTTTTTAAATATTGCCAGTTTGAAGTTTGTAAAAAAAATAAAATAGTATATATAAAATTTGTAAGACTGATTTTGATATAATGTTCGATATAGTACTGCACAGTTTCATGATTTTAGGCGTAAAAATGTGCCGTTGCTTTTTAAAACTTCTAATTTATCCATTTGATATATTTTTTGGTATCTGTTCAAGCGAAATTAAAAAAAAACATCCGTTAGGCAGTTTGTTGTTCTGTTGTACAACTGCGCTTGTGCAAAGTATAGCAAACTAAACTAAATATTAGTAACTAATAAAATAAAATATTCCAAATATCCAAGCCTTGCACGACCTTACGTGTGATCTAAACATTCAGGCTGTCTTTGTGCTCTGTCACCGTACGATACCAGTAATATTTTCTTTATTTTTGTTTAGTTTGTAGCAATGATCATTGAAAATATACACACGCATATGCTTTACTTAAAACACATACATGTTTTGTTCATTTCTCTCTCACACTTTCGCATATACATAGAATTCCAAACAAATTTGTGCGTTTCTATGTAACAAGCAGAAGGAAGCGTGGTAAACAACATAAATTATGCATGTTCTTGATGCCTTCATCTGTTTGATATTATGAAAAAACAGATTTCTCAGACCTATAGACATCAAATTTGGTTAGTACACACTGCTTGTACATACTAGAGCCCTGCATGAATGCGGCCAAAACGGCAAATTCATTCACTAAAATGAATTCGAATGAAAGTGCACATTCTTCTAATGAACGTGAATTGAATGAATGAGTTTCCAAAGTAGTTCACATTCATTCTAATTCATTCATAGCATGTGAATTTTTGAAGTTTGAATGCTTATGACGTTGAATGTCATGAATGAATGAATTAATGGATGCGATAGCTTCGAATTGTTAGGAATGCGCTTCATGTTAGTGTGTTTGTTTGTTTGTTTCTTGAGGTAGGCGTGTTGAAATTTAGTTATGCAGAGTCTCTCAATATCTCTTTCCATCTCATTTTGCTACGTTGTGCTAGCTATCATCCGAAAATTAGTACGGGTGCAAAAAGCCTTCGGCTTCGACAACTGAATTTATTCGAATGAATGAATGAATGTTTCGGTTAACCTTGCATTCATAGTGAAAGGAATTGACATTTTATTCAGTCATTCAAACTGAATGCTATTGAAGTTGAATTTATTCTGCATTGAATAAAATGAGTGTTGACTGTTTAGAATGTGTTGAATTGTATTTAAATGATGCCGTTTCAATGAATTAAGTCATACAGCACTCTAATACATATGTATGTACATGAGCATACAGCTGAACTTGAAGCAATTCGCTTTTTTCCCATTTATGTATATGCATATTTCTAAAGGTACACATATGTAAACTGTGTTTGCACTGCAAATTAGCACAAAATTTGCTACATAATCGCCTACTGCATGTCATGCTTTGAAACGCTTTCATTTTTTTTTTGTACATAATGCAAAGACATTAATTTTCAAAATACATATTATTTTATATTTTGAAGCCTGTTATACTATTTGTGTACTACATGCCATCCATTTCAAGTTGTTATATTGCTTATGTTCATTGGTACGATGAAGCCAGATTTACCATTATTGAAATCAGCCTAGTAGTTTAGATCATACACCAGCCTATAAATGTTGCTTTATACTATTGTGTTTTTATGTTTTTGCTGCATACATATAAAATGTCACCATAGTGTGGTGAGCATACAAATCGTATTCACGTGCTCACTTGTTTGCACTGTTTCTCTAATTCTCAATGATTATACTTTCTGCTCTCTCACTCTCTCTCTCTCTGCATGTGGTTCATGCACACAAACTATATGTATACATAACAGTGCAATCATATAACGGTACAGTGTATTTAACAGTTGACTGTGGTATTCTTGTTTGCTTTCTGTTATATTGACTTTTAAAGTGTTATAAAAACAATTCTTTTTGGTTTTTTTAAATTAATAAATTAAATTAAATTAATATACCAGTATAACGAAAAATCGTAAATTGGTCACTGAACTGCACCAGACACAGAACTCTACTAAATCCGCATTAAAAACTTTTGCATGTAATATAGTTTCAGATAAGATGTAGTGTCAAGAAGAATATATAAACGGCGTCACTGTACTTTTTGTTGTTGTGTTTTGAATTCATGCAAACTGTGCAGTATATTTAAACAAACAAATTTGTTTTTAAGTTAAAAACTATTATAAAAACAAAAAAACACAAAATTTCATTTTGATGTACGACGAGTATATACTATTATAGCTCAAATATAAGCATGTAGATATGTATTAGGTATAGAAAATTGAATTGTGTTTTTAACTAGCAGCTAGTTTACAAAAATATATTGTATATATATATATAAAAAAAAAAATTAAAAAAAAAAAACTTATAATAATATTACACATTAAATTGAACTGGTATTGAAATCCAGTTTAGTTTTAGTTTTACACATTGTTTTTCTTCTTCGTTTTCTTTTTTTGTTTTCAATGAAGTTTTCGTTAAATAAACTTAAATGTTCGTTTTATATATTAAAACACTATAACTAAACTTAGTTCAACTAAGACATACAAAATATTATATTGTATAAATTGAACCATTTTGCTTTGAAATTTCTTTTCTTTTTTCTTTTTGACAGCAATTGTGTTCGTTCGTTTATATATTTTATTTATTTATTTATTACTTTCTTTCTTTGTTTGTTGGTTTTAATATAAAACAATTGTTTTTTTTTTGTTTAATCGTTTTTGTTAAGTATGAGTTTTATTTTGTGTATGTTGGATGTGTTCATGTTGATGGTGGCGGTGATTATTACGTGAAACAACAAGTAGCAACAAGTTTTGACGGCAGGCAGTAGTAATGAGGAAGTCAGTACACGTACGGAATTCTTGCAACGATTCTTTTCCGCTTTATATTCTCTCTCTCTCTCTCTGTTTCTCGTGCGCGTTATATCTCCGGTTTTGGCTTAAGTTCTTTTAGTACAGCGCAGTTTGATATTAAAAAAAAAAAATAAAAAAAAAACAATTTCTCCAAAAAATTTGACTATTAACGACAAAACAGATTTCCTTAAAGGTTTTGTGCGCACTACGCTTTAAGCGACTGTTTTGACTTTTCTTTTTATATTTATTTAAATGTGCAGCTATTTCAATAACTATATATGTACAATATAGATCGATTGTGACAACGATTTTTTTTGTCCAACTTTATCCATGACAAGAAGAAGCATTATGTCATAACAAACAGTTTGTCAAAATAATGATTTAAACAAGAATTTATTAATATAACATAACTTAAAAAAGGAAATCGTGCTACGTTTGACAGAAACGAAGCAAAGGGGAAAATGTATGCCTGTATACTATTATTTCGCACACTCTGTAACCTAAACGGCTTGATGGTTTTTGAGCTCATATGTACCGTTAGATTCGTCTTGATTCCGAGAGTGAAATATATAATAATCTATAACACAGGTCTACAAATACCGGGGTCATGTCAGTTGTTGGAAAGCGGAGGGTCATTTCCGAAGTAATTTGCTGCGTAGAATCCGATCTCCATACCATTTAAACCTAACTAACACACACACCTTCATACACTCATACGAAACACACTCACTTTATATAAACTCATACGATACACACTCACCCACACACGCATGGTTTACAAACTTGTCCACCAGCGCACCAAATAAAAAACTGAACATCCTCACGGGCCACATGAATACAGCCTCATTCACTGATCCTACTAGTTTTAAATAGTTTGAGATTACTGAAATAAATCGCCATTTAAACCTAAAAAAAAAAAAACAAATACTCTATTGATTTCCTTCCGAAGCCAGTCCCAAACAAATAAATATTCTGTAGCGGAACCTGGACATCCGACGAGCGTACTTCGTGCACGAGAAAACATATACATACGTTACAATGTATATGTATATATTCTTGATCAGCTCCACGAGACGTCTGTCTGAATGTTTTTTGGGCTTAGTTGGCACATAGACTTATTTTTATTGCAGTTTAATAGAGTATCAAAATTGGCATGGCACGCCCACTTTTTAGGGTTGCCCCCATACAAACTTTCGACTTTTTCTATGAAAATTATTTTTAATGCTGCGAATATCACCTTGAAATTGGTGTTACACCGCCCCCCACACTTTTTGAGAACCCATACAAACCAGCCGCCCACTTTTACCTTTTTGTAAGGAAAACGTTTTTAGTGTAGTCAATATTGACCTGCAATTTGACATGACGGCTTCTTATTGACGAATGCTTCACATAAATATCAAGAGGCGTGTCATGCCCACTTATAGGAGTAGCACCCATAGAAACTTGTCGCCCAATTTTGCAATTTTGTATGAAAACTTTATCAGTAAATATCAACTTAAAATTGAATACAGTGGCTGATTCTTATAAACGGACGCCTCACATATATAGAAATAAATGTAACTTCTTCAATTTAGGGGCAGCCTCGATACAAACCCACCACTTACCATGAAAAACTTTAATTCCACGTTTATGTTGTTAGATTTTACAAATAAAAATATATGCATATATATTTTTTTCAAACTTGCTAAGTTCACAGCTTGAAACTTCATGTGAATGGTATTAAAACTTCGATACCACCGAGAAGTTATAGTTTTTTCTTGTTTTTCATTGTAATTATATCATAAAATTATTTGCTTATATTTAATAATAGTTAGCTATTTACTGTTTCTGTTATTTAGGTATAAGCATAAAAATGTATCGGAGTTATTGCTTGGGAATATCGTTGCGATTGAACGTATTATAGTATCAATTCGTTTGTGAACCAAGTATCGATACTTTATAATACTATACGATACTGTATATAACCTTCCGACTATAACAATATAATCAAAATTGACAAACATCCGACTATAACGCTTATAAAGCACAGATTTATGTTCCGGTTCATTTCTATAACTTGCCTTATTATTTCATGTGAAACCACAGTCGTTGAAGCAGTTTTACGATTACGATACTTAACTAAATATTTGCTGCTGGTATACATAAAACTGTTTGAAGATTTCGGCTCCAGTCTATGCTAGTTTTCTGTTCAAAATTAAATATTGATTGAATATAAAGTTGATCTAGTACTATTTATGGCATGTAGTGTCTAAAATAAACCAAATGTTATACAATATATATATTATATAACAATTCTATGAAAAAACACATTCTTGATTGTCAGATTTAGTTAATGTTTACTCTAGTTTTTTAGAGCTAATGTGCTACTTGTTTTGTAATTAATTAATGCGACCTAAAGACCTAAAATAAATAAATATCAAAACCATTTTCTTGACAAACTGTTTTACATAACGCGGTAGATAGCAACTCTTTATTTTGTGCGCTTAGCCAATATTAGTTGAAATGTTCGATCGCTGCTACAATATATGTATATTGTATATAAATACTTTTTGTTCGTATTTAAACACGTTCCAATTGTTCACAAGATTGCGTCTGTGCTTTCTTTTTCTTTTTTTGCTTTTTGTGCTGTTGCATGTTCAGCACATCGATTGCACCATAGTCAACGGGTGAATTATCAAATTGTTGATATGCAGCACCGCCGCCACCGCTGCTGCTCTTGGAGCTGTGATATTTTTTCTTTGAACTGCTACGCATGAAAAGATTTCTTAGTGTGCTTCTAAATTTGGCAGAACTTGTTGAATGTTGCTGTGAAGCTGTGCTGCTGCTATTATTATCATTATTCGCAACAGCAACATCAGTATCTGTTGCTGTTGTTCTCGTGGATTTTTTGGTTGCATCGCTACCATTAGCTTTATGTATTTTGCTGCCGCTGCCGCTGCTGTTGTTGTTGCTGCTGCTTTTATGTTTCTCTTCCTTTTTCAGTTTTTTATTTAATTTCTCCTGTTGCTGCAACAAATGTGCTTTCATTTTTATAACATCCGGATGCGGTTGTACATCTAGCATGCGTCGTGTTTCTAATATTGATGAACTTTGTGGCACAAAGAGTGGTTCAGCCATATCGCTGCTGCTTGTTGGCAACGGTAACGTTGCTATTGTAGTTTTCGATGTATCGCCATCGGAATAATAGCTGGAAAAACTGAATGATTGCTGCTCAGCGCCTGATACGCTGCTGGAGTTAATTGACTCGGGTGATGCTATTGCCGCCACCATTGCTGGCAGCGTAGTTGACTCATCAAGAAATGAAGTAAAGGAAATATTTTGCGTTGACTCCGGCGGCATTGTATTATTGGTATTAACCTGGAAAGTAACAGAAGATTTACGTGCACTCACATGCTGCTGTACGGATGTTGATGTATCAATGGTCGACGATGAATGCTCAGATGAGCAATAGGAATTTGTTTTCTCTTGCTCTCTCGTTTTTTCACTGGCACTATTAAAAGATTTATCAGCAATATTCTCATTACTACCCTCGTCAGACGATATGGGCTGTCGAAAGAAACAATGTCGCGGAAATTGTGAACCAGATGCATTGCGTTGAAAACGATACGATGTATGTTCATAAACTGCGCTGCTGCCGCTGCCGTTGTTAATATTAGACTCTGCCGTTGCCACAACACCATCATCATCACAATCATTATCGTCGTCGTCGTCATCGTTAGCATTCTCCTCTGTTAAATGTGTTGCAGAATTATACATAGTTAGATCGCCGCTAGATTTTGAACTAATACGTTCTGAACGCTGCCAATATGAACGATTTGAATTTACGCGCCTAAAATTATTATTTGCTGTAGCCTTTGAGCAAATTTCATCCAGTGATTTTTGCATTGAACGATAGAAAGCGCGATCATAGGTGCGATTATCAGCATCATTGGTAATCATCATTAATGAACCGCCAGCGCTGTCGGTTATATGCGGTAGCAAAGGATTTTCACAGGCCAATGGACTAATTGGCAAATGTTGTTGTTGTTGTAGACGCGGTTGCAGCGTTGGCGATAATGTTACAGGCGTGATTGCTAGTAAAAGTTGTGTACCACCATCATTGCTACGTTGATAATTACTATCCAACGAATGTTTCTTACGTCCAACGGCAGGACTATTGCCCAAACTGCTGCAGCCGGAGTGATTTAATGAGCGCGGTATGCTGCCGCTGCCATGAGGTGAAATGCTAGCAGCGGCCGCTGCTGGTGATGTTCTCAGAAAAGGAAAACAGCCACTGGTATTGGATGCATATGTTTCACCATCAGAGCCGCTGTCATCTGTTATCCAAACATGTTGCTGCTGCTGCAGCTGTTGTATGTTGTAGGGGAATTGTTGCGTATGTTGCTGCTGCTGCATATATTCATCTTGTTGCGCTTTTCGCGATTTTTTGTTTTTATTTTTTGTGCGACTGCTGCTATTATTATGATATTGCTGCTGATGTTGTTGCTGTTGTTGTGTTGCAAGCGGATATGCTGTATTGTGATGATGATGTTGTTGTTGTTGTTGACGCTGACCATGATATTGCTGTTGTTGTTGTTGTTGATGATGATGATGTTGGTTAACAACTGTACTACTCGTTGGGCTGTTAACATTTGTTATATTATGTGTTGTTGTGGTTGTTGTTGTTGTTGTATTAGAGGTAGTAAGATAAAATGTACTATTATTTATGTTATTGTTTTTGTTGTTTGGGTTTGTTGTTGTTCCTGAAATTTTTGTTGTTGTTGTTGCTGCTGATTTTGGCATTTGTGCTGAATTGTTTTTAATTATTATTAATTCTGTATTTATATGACTACTATTGTTATTATATTTATTATTATTATTATTATTATGATTATTGTTATTATTATTATTGTTACTCATTGATGCCAGCGATGTTGTTGATGAGTTTGCTGTTGATGTTGTTGATGATAATGTTGATGTGGTTGTTGTTGTTGTTGGTGTTGCCACTGCCACTGCTGCTGTTGCTGCATTACCACCGATTACTGTGTTTATGTTGTTGTTGTTGTTGTTGTTGTGATGATGATGATTATTATTATAATTATTATTATTACTATTATTATTGCTGTTGTTTGTATTATATGTGGTAATCTGATTTAAATGTTGTATACCTTGCGTTAATGTTGCTGCTGCTGCTGCCACTTCTGTTGTTGTCACCGCTGCCGTTGTTAATACATCGGCTGCATTTTGTGCAACATTCATTTGTGCACCAACTAGTGGCGCTAACGGTGTCTGCGTTGGTGATGTTGGCGTTGAACCATATTTATATGCTGCCGACATTGCACCACGTAGAACTATTTTCTTGTCCAGATTTGGCGCACTCTTACTAAATGATGAATGCGTTGAGCTATTGGCATGCCATTCTGTGGCGCACATTGAAGTCGGTAACAGTGAACGCTCACGTTGGTGCACGGTAGAAGGGCCCCAGGTTTTACCTTTAAAACCATCGGATGGCACTTTTTTTGTTTGGTTGTTGTTGTTTTTTTTTTTTTTTTTTGTGTTGCAAATTAAAACATATGAAAAAAAAGTAAATAAAAAAATAATAATAAACAAAAATATAGTTCAAATAAATGTATATAGAAATAGAAAAAAATAATAATACATAAAGAAATAAATGGAATTATAAAAGAAAATAAAGTATTAAATGAAACTAGACACAAGCAATTACACTGTACGACAAATAAAATGGTTAAAATGCATCAAAAATCTATCATCTAAGAATTTCGAAGAATCCACGGTTGAAGTATGAGAAACGAACTTTTTGAAGGTACTTACATTAGAATTAAACAAATTCCCTTCATTTTTTTTTTAACAAGATTAAATTACAGTTCGTATAATTATTAACACTTTCTAAAGAAATCATAAAAAAAAATTTTTTTTCTACAAATTATGCATTTCTTAATTCAAGAATGAATTCTGGAAGTTATATCAAGTGTTGTCCGGAGTATATGTTTATATCATTCATACATAGTGTAAAATGGTAGTAGTTTGCATTGTAGACCCCATAAAGTGTATGTATATTCTTGATCAGCTCGACGAAACCAGTCGATTTAGCTATGTCCGTCTGTCTGGATGTTGTTGCGCATTTTTTTGGTACCAATTTCTAAGATATCCGGTTGTAAATCGGCTCAAAGACTTCTTCTTATTGCAGTTTAATATATTATTCATATTGACATGTTGCGTCCACTTTTTAGGGTACCCTTCACACCATCAACTTTTTTCGCACAAAGAATGAAATTCAACCATGTTCTTTTTCTACTTGACTGAATTTTTCCAAATAAAAACTAAAATAATGTTGTTATTGGTCTTCACTAATGGAATTTTTGGAACATTATTTTTTCTTGTACTCCCAAAACCGCCTAGCTATAGCCTTGCTGCTCAGTTATGTAGAATAGATCTCGGGAAAAAAATCAGTTTGTAAACTAGCCAAAAGTTATGTACATTTTGATAGCTATAAACACGAATATATCGTTGGTAAACTGTTGTAGGTAAGACCCATTGTTTCATTCTATGGAAAGGCTTTCGTACATTAAAACATCTTATTATAAAAAAATTGATGGTTACAGTAACTGAACAAGAAAATTAACATTTAAACACACAAAAATATATATTATTTTTGCATAATGCTGCTTTTTTCATTCAAGATAATTAAATTTTAAAATTAGTTGAAGTAGTGTAAACGTTGGAGTCCGCTTATGGAAGCTTTTACTGTATGTATGAGGCTTACAATTTTCCTATGCATTGCTTTCTTTGCTGCAATTATTTTGCTTAATTTATTTACGTGCAATACTTACGTGCAACAATGCGTAGTCCTGAAATGGCCGGCGAACCGGGTGGAGTATTTAAATGAGCATTTGGCTCACGTACCGTCGTCACAGTATGCCGAAAATGTGTTGGTAGTGAGATTTGTACCGGTTCGTTTCGTTTGTTCTATTTAATTAGTACAAAAACGAACATTAACAAATAAGAAAACAAATTGAATTAAATTTTATATATAAAACAAATGTACCTTCAGTTTTACTTTAAGAAATTTGCCTACACGTTTCTTTGGTACCGGCGTATTTTGCAGCGCAATGCAATGCAGCTCTCGCCCGATCAGTTCCAGTTCGCGCGCCACTAGATTCTCTTCGCGTTGCTTCAAATGATGCGCATGCTCGAGCTGTTGGGTTTGAACGCGACGCAATTGCTCCTCTTTGGTGCGCAGTTCCTGTACAAATAATAAATTATTTTTTATTTAAGCAATATGCAGAGAATTAAAAAGGACTTTAATTTAAGAAGTACAACTATGTGAACTGGTGGAGTGCGTAGTGGTAGCAGTAGTAGTAGTACAATATTAGTATTAGCAGTAAGAACACTTAAGTGCTTCATTTTAAATTTATTTATTTAGTTTTTTATACTCTTCACACAGAGTGTAAATCTTAATATATAAAAACGTTCGTGCAGGGTGAGAAATCCAAAAACTCAAAAACCGCTGCACCAAATGACACTAAATTTTCAACATATGTTAGTTTGGTCTGCAGGAAGGTTTCGCTTCAGTTTCCGTTCGATAGGTACCGCAAGAGTCCAATTATCCACGAAAATGTGTTTCTTCAGTACAATATATTGTTAGTGATAGACAGTATTGTATGGCTGGACCAATTTTGATGAACATTTTTGTGTGTGTTCATGGGGATTCAAGAATCGTTTAGATTGACAATTCGATCCACTGTGCATGCCCGCGAGTGTTCCTGGCTCAAAAAATTTAAGATAGAGGGATGAAATATTGTATACATGTTAATGGGATCGAAGAGGGAGGGAGAAGTGAACGGTGAGTGTTGGAGCGAAAACTATCTGCGTGCTATTGAGCCAAGTCGCGCTCTTTTCTCTCTCTTCGCAGATTGTAGCTCAACAGCATGAAGCTCTGCTTTTCTAACCAGGCACTTTACAGGTACTCTGCACCGCTGCCTATAACTCATCAGTAGTTCGGCAGCACCCTCTACTTATATTGGAAATATGCAAGTACTCTGTCTCTCGCTGCCCATAACTCCTCAGTAGTTCGACAGCACCCAATTCTGACATTGGAAAACTCGGCTCTTACGCCACTATTGCAATTAGCCTCCGTCTATTGCACCTGCAGTCAATAGTCTTACGTATTTGACTGCGCCTATCTCCGTTTAAATCTGCGCCGCCGGCTACAGCTGCGCGCAGTATTTAAACAAAAGCAACAACTTACAGGTTGTGCCAATTCCGCTGCACACCTGATTGAATGGAGAATTTTGTAGCCATAACCAACACAAGTATCAAAATGAGTGCGAATTAACAAATGTAACACACACTTAAAACTCAATAGCACTTATAATTCACAAATAGTTTTAACACATTATTTGTTAAGTGCGCGGCAGAATGATTTGCATTTTAAACTCCATTTTGCAGTAATAATAAAATATCTGTATCAGTAAACATGTGTGGAATCTATAGCTCAATTGTCTAGCATGCTGCCTAACATTCAAGACGATCTGTGTTCAACCTCTGCTCCAACTTTAATTTTATCTAATAAATTCATGCGCAACAAATTGTGAAGAGTATACAGCTTCGGTTCCACCGAAGTTAATGTGTTTCTTGTTATTTTTTTTTTCTTCAAATTTTATTTTACGTTTAGTGCATGCATGACTGTGGAGTAGAATAGCGCACGAGTGCATTTTGTTTACATATTTTAAAGACTTTTTTGTTATAATTGTTGTGTAATTTAGTTTAATTGCGAATAGATTTGTTTCAGCTTGGCTTGGCGTACTGCTTACCTCTTCGATTGATTGAAAACGCTTTTATAATTTCATACATTATATCGGTTGAATTTTTTTTTTTTTTAAGTTTTTTTTTATTTGGATTGGTTTTTTTTTCGTTTATTTGAACACGCATTTGAATAACAGAAGAATTTATGTAGAAAAATATCAAATTAGTTAATTAATTGTTAGTGAGCAGAAATGTTTGCGAGAATATTAGAGAAGTTTTGTTATAATTTTTTTTATTTATTTTGTTTTTATGATAGATTTAAGAAAGAAAAACAAAAAAAAAAAAGAAAATCATAAAACAAAAATGAAATGCTTTTGAAATGTTTGCGCGCAAATGAAATATAAATGACACTAAACAACAAATTCTCTTATTGTTTCTGTTTGATGTACACAAAGCGCTTCGCAACGGATTCGGTTTCAAAATAAAATTTTTATTAAAATAGTCGACTTACTTTTTCTTTTTCGCGCAAATCGTGCAGCACTTCTGCAATTTCCTTTTTCCAACATTCCTGCATATAGTGAAAGGATTCCTGCGGCGTCAGCGTAAATTTCGAGCATGCAATATCCTCCAATTGCTCGAGTATGCGCTTGAAACCAGGTCGTTTGTGTGGATCACTCTCCCAGCAACCTAAAATAAAGGAAAAAACCACATGTAAGCACTTCAATGCTAAACTATATATATGTATATTGTAACTTAAAACCAGTATATACAGCTCTGTTGAAAAAAATACTCAAGAAATGCCTATGCGGTATCGATTTTTTATAGCGTAGAGCTTTGTATAAGAGCTTTAAGCAGTAAACATAAAAAACCGTTATAGAAATAATATGTAAAAACTATTTGTGAATTATAAGTGTTTTTAAGTTTTAAATGAAAGTTTATTATATTCTCAGCATTTCAAGAAAATAAATATACGAAGCGAAGCCAAATAAAAGCAAATTGAGTTGTTAAAAGGCTTCAACAACTTCTGTAGGCATTGAAAAACGTTGAACCCGCAATTTTTTGTTGATGTGCGAGGAACAAAACGAAGTCATTGGCTGCATAGTAAGTTCTGTAAACTGCATGAACCATCAATTCGATGTTTTGAGTGTTCAAAAGCTCTCTTATGTGCTACGATGTGTGTGTACTGTGGTGTAGTATGATCCATCTTCGGCGGTTGGTTGGTTTTCCTCTCCTATAACTACTGGCAAACAAATGGTTGTGCATCAGTTTGACTGTCCTCATATAATACCATAGAACAAATTCAAAGCTATCAGATTGGTGAAAATTACTCTCTTCCACGACAAAGCCGCACAATTAAATCGTAGATACGATCCGATGCATCTAGGTTCCTAACAGCTACCGGTTTAGAATAAATCACGGGATTTAAAGCACATGCACGGCCTATAAGATACAAACCACCATAACATATGCCCAGCACACGCGACAATACTGACACCAGTTAGTTTCTGGATACGACCAGTTGAGGCAGCCTCCTTCCTAGATGTAGTTTAGATCAGTATACCATACCCAATGTATATGTGTGCAGCGGCAAATTATAGAAGTATTTACACTAAATATTTATTAACTATTTCAAGAGCAAAAAAAACAAAAGCTTAGTTATATGTATCTGCAAGATATCGATATTGGTATTGTGAGCGACTTCTTCGTTTCCGCATAATATTCCACACTCTCTGCTACTAAATTGGTAATAAACAAAATCGTATAGATATACAATTTAGTATTAAACTGATGCATTCCCATCCTTTACTGGCATAAATTCCTTAGTGACAACACCCAGTATAATATGCAGTATGCCAGCGATTACAGTCATCGCTGATGCACAGTAGAACAGAAAGCCATACTCATTGCCACAATGATCCATCATGTAGCCAGCAAAACTAGGCCAAAAAAAAAACGTTAATATCATTAACTCTAATATCATTCACACGAAATTTTAAAACTTATTGTAAAACATAAACGTGAGGGGGGCGGTTTAAATGGGGGCTACCCCAAAAAGTGGTCGGCGTGTCATTAGTAGATGTGTACTAAGTGACCATCTACAAGATGGCACCATATCGAATTTCAAGTTGATAGTGACGTTTTTCATACAAATGCATAAAAGTTAGTTCAGCAGAACACGCCCCTTAATATACAATACTTGTATATGTGAAGCGTCTGTATTAACTCTTCAATATTCTATTTATCGCAAAGCAAAATGAATATGAGCTATGTAGCTATCAAATGCGTTAGACACATAGTGCCAAATAATATTAAAATGCTCTTCTTGCTGCTTAATACTATTTCAATGCTTCAACTTTCAATTGCATTATGTAGACAAGTGTTTCATACACACTTAAGGCACGGCGCTCATTAAAGAGAAAGCCAAAAGGAGTCGTTACAGCGCACGCAGTAGAATAATATGTATAGTGAATAGTATATATTCTGTTTATTTTTCAATTTGCAGGCGTTTAGACATTTAATTCAAATCAGTTTTAGACCAATTAGGTTCTTCAAAAATTTAATTTTCTAGAATATTTTGCAGCTTTCGTATTGTATATTGTTGCATGAAATCGTTCTATGCAAGTCCGAATGGACTTGCTCCATTTGTGCTAAAGCTAAATATGCCAGACACTTGCGGCACCTCGAAGGGATCACCAAGCGCAACGGTGGCATGAAGCTGGCTACAGCTATTCTTCGACGTAAACTCTTCGAAATTGGCACACTTGTAATATGGCGAAAATTTGAGACGCTTCAGAGACTCCGCGTATAAAAACACGCAACGTGCATGCGCGCAACCTCCATCGATATCATTAAGACAGCCAGGCTGCTGACGTCCATTGTTGGCATAGAACGATGCATGACCCAATGGCTGCAGATAGCCCTTTAATCGACCGTTTGTATGCAGACCCAAAACAAATTTGGCATCACTCAGTGCTACACGTGCCGCTGTGTCCGTATAGCTATAAAGCGGATATGCAGCATCAAGTGCAACCAATGCACCCAGCTGCAGTTTCGATTTTTGCAACTCTTTGCCACAAAATCCGGCAATATGAGCGCCCATGCTATGTCCGATAATTAACAAGCGTGTGACATCCAAGCTAAAGTGTTCCGACAAAAACTTAACAAACTGTGCACAAGCAATGCCAACAGCGGGCGCTTTACCCTTGGCTGAGATGTAGTTCAATGCGGCTATGGGTGCCCAGTCCACCGAAATCAAATTATAATCACCGCGCTCTAGATATGCCTCCAAAAGCTGATTATTTGGAATTTCTTTGTACGATTTGGTCCAGCCGTGTATGATGATTCTAAAGAATATAAAAAGTTGTGACCGATTCCAATAATTGTTTGCCATATTACTTCCATTACTACTCACTTCGTCATGCGACTTGCCTTAAAGTTGGAATTTCGTATCGAAGCCTCATCGCCTGTGTACAACTGTTGCGGCTGGCTGGGATTGCCGCTGGTGTAGAGATAGAAACGCGCATCATTTGATGCAGCATTGCTACTGGCCACATCATTATACGCTGGCAACGCCAGTACAACAGAAATTGAGCTTAGAGCTACATAGACGCCAAACTGCGTTAAAATGCGCAGTGTAATAGACATGCCAGTCATAGTTCACGCTTTCCGCGACACTGACTTGGTTGGCTTTGTTGGATACCTTTTTCTATACAATGCAGCCTGAAGACTCTACTCTCGTGATAAGATTAGCACATATGCCACTTGAACTAATGTGAAATACACAGGAGTATTCATAAATCAATCTAATCTAAGATTTAATCAAACATGCAATCAAATAAAATCGCATTTAATGCTTAACAATTATTTATAACAAAAGCATTTTACAAATATAAAGTCTAAAGTCACTCCCATGATATTTCCTCAACCGCCTCTACTGTCATCGGATTAATTGTAACTACACCAGAGCCAACCATAACAAATTTCAAGTTGATATTGACTTAAATAAAAAAAGTTTTTCATACAAAAATACGCAAGCCTGTTGTTGGAGATTATGCCAAAAATGTGCGTGACATATCTTGAGGAGCGTCAAAAAATCTATTCAATATGATCTATCAAAGTGAACAAACACAAATTTTCTATTTCGTTATGAAATTCATGGACTGTTCTACTATCGATCTAGAGAATGTTTCCGGTTATAAGTCATTTAAAAAAAAAAAATTATCGGTACCACGAAAAACCAAAATCGTTATAATTGACTCATATAAAAGATATTTGGTATACGGATTCCGTATCGAAAAAACTGTACGTCTTGTTTAGTACTAAATATCTTGTTTGTACTAGAAAAACTTTATAAAATTTACCATGAAATTCGTGGCACAGTAAATAAAATTACAAACAGCATCCTCAAAAGCCAAACACATTTTCTGCGGATGAAGCATTAGCATTCCTACTGGAAAATATAATATAATATTTTGTCGGCCCATAAAACTAGAGTATGTAAAGGAAACTAACGAACTTGTTTCGAACGAAGATTTTGATTTGAAAAAAGAAATTGATGCTTTGAAAAATTTGCGCGTAACAAATAGCAATGGTAAATCAGTTGAAGTATTATTTAATATTAACATTTATTGATGAAAAAGTTTTAAATATTCTGACGGTAATCGGGATCGAACCAAGTTACCAAATTTATGGTGCTACACCTAAAGATTTTATGAGTACATTCACTAATATTGTGACTGAAAAATTTGCAAAAGATGGTAACTTAAAGCTCGGACTAAGACATCTACATGGCTTGATTAGATTTTCCTGTTTAGACGATCTTATATATATATATATATATATATATATATATATATATATATATATATATATATATATATATATATAAACTATATGACACATTTCTCATATTGCATTGAAATTAGTTCCAAACTGTACAAATTTCATCTAGAAAAGACAGTATACTCAACGAAAAGTGACTAAAAGTCCGCATCTATGTCACACATATACATACTTGATCGACTAAATGCATGCAGTTTCCACTTGAGTTTCCATAATGAAGACGTTGACGCGATTTATGATTTACGCTTACAAAATGAGTTAGTTTTATTTAAGCAATAAAAATTATAAAATGAAATAAATTTGGTTATTTTTTATTAGAAGCCGTGAAAGGGTTACGTTTTTTTTTTTTGTCGTGAATGGGTTAATGTAAATTAATGCATGAGTACGAGGACAATTTGATAAATTACTAACTTTTTCAATTTCGAAACGCATTGTTTTGAAAGTAGTATCTAAAGTACACAATCTGCATCATAAAGTTTGTGTTTGACAGCCATTGAAAGCAGACATGAAAGGTAGACAGACGAACAGAGGCAGGTCCGTGCTAAAATTGAACTCAAACGTAATCGTATTAAAACTCCTAAGCATCCATTGCAGCACATCAGCGACCCACCAAGCTGTAGATGAAACAATGCTTTTCTTTGGTTGCATTTCTGCAAGTCTGCGCTCAATGGTTGTCAAATGCAAACTAAATGACCTACGCGGGAAATTTAAAAACTCACTGTCTGATCAAATTGCTGTCGTACTCGTACTTATAATAGTTTCAAGATTTTTATAAATATTCATATAGATTCAATAGAAAAACAAATGCAACTCACTTTTCATTAGATTCGCCCATGTTTCAGGACAGGTTCTTGGTATGGGTAATGTCAGCGTATTCACCGCAACGCCATATGCTACCGAGAGCGGATCGAAACCTTTGTATGGTGTTTCACCAGTTATAAGTTCCCATAACAATACACCATAGCTCCACACATCTGACGATCTGAAAATATTTAGTTCAATTTCATTATTTTATTTTATTTTCATATGCTAATTCCAAGACATACTTTGAGTACATGCTATGACTGATCACCTCAGGCGGCATCCAGGCATATGTGCCCGCCGCTGACATACGCTGAGTATTATACATTTCACGTGCCAAACCAAAATCTGTGATCTTCAGCGTTTTCTTTTGCAGTTGATTGCCTTCGATAACTTCGAATATAAGCACATTGGATGACTTTAGATCGCGATGTATAATCGACATGGGCGCCTCATTGTGCAAATAGTTCATACCGCACGCTATTTGTATAGCCCAATTGACAAGTACATCCGGTGGTATTTTACCAGCTAGTATACGATTTAAGCTGCCACCACGCGCATATTCCATAACCAGACATAATTTTGTCGTTAGACAAACGCCGCGCAACGCTGCAATATTCTCATGTTTAAGCGGCCAAAAGAGTTTCGCTTCCTGCAACACATTATCACGCATACGTTGCATATCATCATCGCCCGTTTGATGCGCTATCTTAATGGCAACCTCTTCGCCATCGTAATAGCCACGATGCACTTTGCAAAAACCACCAGACCCAATGACTTCCTTAATATCTAATTCAGCATATTCAATTTCATGCGGTTGTATGTCACCAATTGATGTTGGTACATCCAGTTGCAGCGGATCTTCGTTCGTTACAAAATTGCTCGGAAAGATGCCGACCTGTTAAAAAAACAAAATCAAAAATTAAGTAGGTATTTAAAAATTTTTGCTGCATTTTTTTTTGTGTATCTGCATAGTGAGATAACACACAACTATTGTGTTATACTATGTAAATACAATAACTATACGTATATAAAAGAAAAAAATTTACCTTATCGCCTATCTTGCCAGTCCACCAGCCCTCATCACCGGATATATTTCTGTCCATAGAGAGCACCACAACAATTTGACCGCGTCGCAAAGATAGTTCATCCTCGCCCTGTGCCTCATAGTCGTACACAGCCGACCAGAGACTGGCGTCCGGTAGGCCTTGGACACTGATTGTATTATGACTATTGTGCCCATTTGCATTTGTAGCAATATTGGCAACATCATTATTCTGCTCTTCGCTAATAGCGAGCATGACCAATGCTGCTGCTGCTGCTGCAGTTTGGTTTTGATTATTCCGCTGCTGCTGCTGCTGCTGCTCTTGCTACCGCACCAAAAACTCTCTATTATGTGCAGCGTGCATTAACCAGTCGCTCACTTAGTCCAGACCGTTCTGTATTGATTTTATGCTCCACGACGACTTCACTTATCCGTACCAATTGAAAAATTTTTAGAAAAAAAAAAACTAAAAAAATTGATTCAATTTATTGATAAAGTTGCGTGAGCTAAGCTGAAAGAAAGAAAGAAAATGATTGTTTATTATGCAAGTTGTTTATAGTTTTTTCTTTTTGTTTATATTAAGATGTAAGAGTTATATACCATATATAGCATAAGTGGATTTAAGCATTTTGTTATTTTGTTTTCTGCGTACTAGGAATAATCGCGTAGAACTAAGAGTTGTTTTAGTCAAACAGTCTTTCTTTATGATTACTGATAGTTTAGAGCTAAGTACTTAAATGCTGTGGAATCGTATTGCTATGTTGATATCTACGTTTAAATGCTTTTTTTGCAATACATGACTTTGTAAGAAGAGTGGACCGGTTCAGAGCCGAAAACTCCGGAAGTGCGAATCACATAAAATTTTTGACTGAATCTCAACCGCATCTTTTCTTTTCTTTTCTTCCAAATGTATTTAAAAACTAATAAATACAATTTTTATGCAAAATTTAGATATCATGAATAGTAATACTTAATAATAATAATTAATATCATGAATAATAATAGTAACACGAAATTTCATATCGCATTCCAATAAAGAAACATAAATTTATTTGTAAGAGGTTTTTTTCTAAAAGTGGGCGGGATATATTTATTGTATATGTGAAGCATCCGTTCAAGAGAAGCCAGCATAACAAATTTCATGGTGATAGCCAAAAGTGTTCGGTGGGCTTGTATGAATGCTATCCGTAAATTAATAGGCTTCTTTGGCTATTTATGTTAGGAACTTACAAGGAACTAAACGAACTTTTAATTGATCTCATAGAACACGTAGCGCCATCTATTAAATGTCGGCAGTGCTAGAAAGGTACATTTTTCTTCTTTCGAAAACAGCCAAGTTCATGCAAATCGTTTGACAGGTTACAAAATGAAACACGTTTTAATAACAGCAGTTTTTGAGAGCAAATATTAAATTTTGTCTTAAACTCGGTAAAAAATTTGCTGAGACTTACGAATTGTTAAAAAAAGTTTATGATGATGATTGCATGAGTCGTACTCGATTTTACACGATTTAAAAACGGTCGTGATGATTTAAATGATGATCCAAGACCTGGACGACCCGAAGCATCTAATCGTGCTGAGTTAGTGGAAAGTGGCGGAAGAATTAACTTAATCTATTAACTGAAGATTTGGGCAAAATAAAGGTGTGTGCACCTTTTGTTCCTCATTAGTTAAATGATGATATGAAAAATCGCTAGTGTAGTCTATGAATTTCTGATGAAAAAACAGATGTATCTCATCGACCAGCCTCCGTAATCGCCTGATCTATTACCGTGCGATTATTTTCTCTTCCCAAAAATGAAAACTGCAATGAAAGGAGTCTTTTACGATGACTTTCCAGCCATACAAGCAGCCGTGACACAGGTGCTAAAGAACATCCCAAAAATGCGAGTTTACAAAAGTCTATGGATAAATTGGATGAGCATTCCAAACGTTGTATTGAGTTAAATGGATCGTATTTTGAATAACTATTAGCTTTGAAACATACCACCATGCTTGTTTTATTTTATAACTAAAAAGTTCGGTTATTTTTAGATCACATCGTGTACATCGTGGTAATGTTTACCATAGCGTTCAAAAACTACACAACTTTATTATCAAAATTCGAGTATGACTGTCCAAACTCAAAAAACTTTTCATGCAAAGTTTCTTTTCTCTGGCATCCTTCGAAGATGCTAGAGACGCTGAGCTGGTTTCCAACATGTAAAAAAAAAATTCAGCATCATGCGTAAAAAACATGATAAAGATGTTACAATAATACACGCGGAGGAAACCCAATTTTATACAACTTAAATAGCAATATTTTGTAATTAACACTGTAAAACGCTTTGCTAAAATCCGTATAAATAATGCTTGTCTCAAGACTATCGGAGAAAGCAACAATTATGGGAGAAATTAAATACCGAATAATTGTATTTACTGAAAAACCTTTGAAATAGCCATGTTGGAAGGGAGAAATGATTGAAGCAATCAAATCAGAAAGTGCAATAGATTGAAAACAATTTTTTTTTTTTCGAAAAACGTATGAACAGTTGATAACAATGCAATACATCTATAATTTGTTATGTCTGATTTAGGACCTTTTTTAAACAGTAAAATAAGAAAACATTATTTCCAACAAACAGAAAAACAGGCACTTTTTATGAATAAGTTAAAAACAAACGTAAGAAGTTGGGAGACCAAAAAAATCGACCAGTGAACAAAATTTCACTCTACGGCAGGTGCTGGAAAAGACCCGTGAGTACAACAAAGACACACACACCAGTGACATGCCGATAAGAATTAAGGTTTTCAACGCTCTGTCTGAACTTGGTATCCCAATAATGATCGTTCGGCTTTGCATGATCACACAGACACAAAGTTTCGCCACAGTAGCAGAGTAACTCTCCGAGCGCTTCGATACCAAGAGATGTTACACGCAGGGTGTTGTTTTATTGTGTGACTTTTTCAATCTACTGCTGAGATTCGGCCTACGCCGATGTCCATATTTCTCAAACGCTCCGTAGTGATCGATCGTCCCTATATGATACTACTCGCGTATGCTGTTGACATTGACATCATCAATACAATAGCACGGCGTACTCGGAGATTCAGAAACAGTTACGACACCTCGAGGGTTTAGCGGTGATCGAGGGCAAGAGAAAGTACTCGCATTTTGCACAGAAAATATCGAATTCAGTGTAGTAGAAAACTTTATCTGCCAGAGAATAGAGTTAAACAGCAACCACAACGTCAGCCTGAAGATAAGATAAAAAATCACGATTTTTAATCGATGATACTATGGAATCAGCAAGGAAGTTAGAAGTAGAGCCCTTTCTCGAAGTACAAATATAATAATCTAAAAGACGTTTATAACTCGGGTACAGTTGTTAAGTACAAAACCATAGACTCTTGACAACATCGGATACACCTCTTTAAGAGTGTTCAACAGAAAGATGCTCCGTAGCATTTTTGGTCAACTTAGAGTTTCCGATTTGTCTAAACCACTAGCTGCGTGAGCTATATAATAAGGTTGACATAGTGCAGCGCATAAAATTTTCAGCGGATGCATTGAGTTGGTAATAACTGGCATTATGCCGCACTAGACTATATCAGCAGGTTCGTCTTCCTACGTGCGGAAATAACCGATAAACGGTTGTGGTGTCACAAAACTAAGTAAGACGTTGACACAAGGTATCAGAACAAAGTTTCAAAACAAATTATGATCAAACGTTTGCAGTTTGCCTGTAACTTCCATCGGAAAGTGCAAAAAGTTCGATGCTTATAGATTTTACGCATAATCTGAGTAAGAATAATTAGATTGAAAAAAGTCTGCGAATAATTTGCTGTGATATTATATTTCTAAACATCCAAATTAGTGCAGTAGTTCAAAACAATAGGAGGTTACGTTTACCATTCACAAAATCGAAAAATAACTTGGAATCTAATTTAATATTGGCCTGCATATTTTTCTAATTGTTATTGCAATCAAATCGTGTTACATTCATAAATATCACTGCATAACGTGCGTAACCCGATGCCATCCAGATGTCTATTTAAATGCAATAACAATAATCACCATATTACGATATGACAAAAAATGAATAACGTAAATACAGCTGAATGTATGATATCAGCGGGACTACCTCAATTACATTAAATAATATACGTTATAATGAACGCCTTATTAGAGACTATGTGGCCAGACATGATTGAGAAGGACTACCTCAATGCAATTTTTTTAATTACGTGCTGTCATAATGTACAAGATATTTTTATTAGAATCAACACACTATATTATATTCACGCTGCATTACTATATAAGAATACTATGAAAGAATATGAGTTTTCTGAACTTCCAGCGATGCCAGATAATCATGTTTGTCGCAAAATGTAAGACCTAGAGAACGATCTTTTTATTAAGAATATGTTTTTAAGGATTATAAGTTAGCTTGTTAGTTTTGAAGCTTTTTTATACAGTGTAGTGAAGTGTTTTACTCGGGAATGGAATTATATATAACTGATTGTTAGATATAAATCGTTTCATTATTTAAATTATTATTGCATTATTTTATATTGCAAAGCATTGAAAATTACAATTTGCTGAGTTCTGCAACTTGAATTTTTTCAACTACCATGCAACGAAAAAGCCTATTATGGCTCTTGGCATTGCAGCATCATTGAAAATCATGGTAAAATCTTGTTTAAGAATGGCCCAAAAATTGTTTTTTTTTTTTTAACAGAACAGAAAACAAATATAAATAAATAAAATGGGAAGTTAATACTAAAAACTGGTCCACTGTTGTATGTACGATTAGATATTACGAAAACCAGTTAAACTTGGTAACTATACACATAACTATACACAAGAGAAGCTATGGTGTCTCTAAGCGCACTTCGCATGAAAGAACCGGAATTGTGTGCATCAGTTTTGGTTTGGTCAAAGAAGGAACTAGTGAGTGCTATGAATTTTCTATCTGTAGATACTGTTTTTAATACAGATTTGAATAAGTTGGCTGACCTTTAAAATATAACTCTGGTTTAACACTCTATAGAGACAGTTCAAAGTTGCACTGTGGTTCAGTTTTTGGCATATTCTTTTCCGGCTAATTTTTAAAATTTTTCTTTCTCTAAAAACCTTATTTGAGCTATTACAATCATTTAAAAGTAAAAATTAGCTAATTTGATGCAGCTGTACTCAAGTGTTGTGCTTAACAACAAACAGCACTTTATTTTTATTTATATATTGTATATATAGCATTAACTCATCTGACATTATATGACACACAATAGATGTTTCTAGGGCGCTGATTTATAAGTTGCCTTCCAATAATAATAATACTTGTACGGACATTGCCAAATGATTCGCTAAAACTACAAAATTAATTAAATAGAAAATAATTCAAAGCTATCTGGGCAGTTGCTCTATGTGTTAAAGACAAAAATTTGACTTTTAATCATGCCCCAGCCACCCATATTCACCGAACAGGTTTTATTAGAGCAAGCCTCGGAAACGTGCCCGCATTTATAACGACTACCACCGGCATAACAACCGTGAACATGAGTTGGATAGACTAGGTCTGAGACGAACTTCTGTGACTGACTGGCGCGTGCCAGCGTGCGGACATACATAAACGCTTGCAGTGTCACATAAGTAGCTAACTATGTACATATATTCCAACTAGTTTATTGGCTAGATTTTCCGAATTGCAGCTGACTTGCAAATATAACGTTCTGTGTGCCATCGAAAACTTCAATACTATCAAGACATCGATGTTGAGCAATTGAAAGCAATCTGTAAGATGGTCAAGTTGATTAATTAATTTTGAGTAAAATAAAGAAAAGAAAAACGCTACAAACTTTCTAATATTTTTCTGCTCGTGTTATCGCAGTTTTTATGACTTATTTTGGTGTCCAAGTTTTTTCTTTTGATAGGGTATTCAGTTTGCCAGCTGAGTCAGGACGGGGAGTCATTAAATTTGACAAATTTTTACGACGGTTGGAAATGTAGCTGCAACTGCCACGCCCACCGTTCACGCTATCAGCAGCATGCACTTACCGTACTCCTTCTACTCCTTTTTTGTTGTTGTTTTCTCAATTGCTTTGAATGCCTTCGTTTTATGTTTTGATGAAATCTCTTCTTCTTCCTCTTGGTCGTTGTTGTTCTTGTCTATGGCGCTTATTGTTGTTGTTGCAGTAGATTTTTTTCGTCTTATTTTCTTCCTCTTCGTTTTGTGTTGTTGTTGTTGCTGCAAGCGCACCTGCTCGTTTGTTGTTGTTGTTGCTATAACTTTCTTCGTTTTGCGGCGCTGTTTTACGTTTAACTTTTCATTTAAACATAATAATTAATTTGTTTTTATATTATTTATCTTTCTGCTTTTGTTGCTGTTGCATTGTTGCACAGTTGCAACAACAGCCTGCTCCGCTCCGCGCTCTTCACACCGCCGCTACGGGAAACCGTTTTATATGCTGCTCTGCGTGCTACAACAACAATTTATTCGTTTCTTCTCGCTTGCCAATCAACACACAATGAAAATGGAAACATCTTCTTGCCTCCTTCAACTTATGTATGAGAGAGAACACACACTCGCATAAACACACGCACGCAACAGAACAACGAAATATAAGAGGAGTGGAGTGAATACGTACGAAACACACACACGCACACACACATACACACGCACTTCGTTTTGTATGAAATATTATTTTATTCGTTTTATTATAAATTTATTTAATTAGTTTAATTCTATAGATAATTATAATTATCTAGATAATCTAATATTATATTGTTGCGTTCCGTGCATACGTCTAATGCATTTCCAACGTCACTGTGACTGGCAATTTTAGCAAAAAGAAACAGCGAAACAATACGAATTCGGTGTGATTGTCGTTTATAGCTAATTTTCACCGGTTGCAACAGTAGCAGTAACTCTGCTATATATATATGTATATGTATCGAAAAATATAACGGAAAGCTATATATGTAGTGTGTTTTTATTAGAGTTGTCGAATTTCATATTGTATTAAATAATTTCAAACCGAAAATACGAATTTATTAGAAAGATAATTTTGTGCCATTAAGCCCAATAATGAGATCGAAGAAAATTTTTGCTACCGAAATTGTAAATTATGACTGCAATGTTAAACAAACAAAAAACAGATTTCCCAAATCAACATTAAATAGTAAAATCAGATATATTTTAGGTGAAAAGTTGACACATATTGTTTTTTCTGACGGAAAAGGTCACACTCTTTGTCACCACCGGTTTTTTGAGTAAATAAAATATTTTCGATAGCAAATATTTTTATTATTTGAGTACTCGGTGAGAAACATTTCGTGACGAAAAATTGTTATTTGAAAGCGTTTTTTTATATGAAGTTTTTTCGGTATCAACCATTTTCATCGATCTTAGTATTGAGTTTTAGTCTATAATTTTGATTTTGTGATTTTTTTTTGGATTTTCCATATGTTGTGCTTAGAAGAATCAAGCGATCATAATATTTTATAAAATATTACCTTGCGCCGACCAACAAGTGCAGCGAAGAAGTGAAATAGCTGGTTTTTACTTTTTGTATGCTTTAAAACACTGATCACTACTATTTGAAACACTTCACTACACTGTTAACAAAATGACACGGAAATCTTACACGATATAGAAACGCAGCTATTTCAAAAAATGTCGCGCGACATTGCTGACAAGATATATTTTTTCACGGTCACACGAGGTCGCACGACTATCATGACAATCTGACACCAAAATATAAAACCGTGTGACCAGGCCATAAACAATTGCAACAGTTTTTACAGCTTGCTGCGACTAGTGTAAATTGGGTACATATAGTTTTGTGTGGCAAATTCATTACGTTCGCTTCTTCTTATTCGTTTAAGCAAATTTTTAAGTTTTTCCCACTCACACGCACATGTTTTGCCAACTGTACAGTTTTCTATGTTCAGTACACTGCTTATCGAGCTCCACCGAAATAAAGTTCACACTAATTTAAATCGTATTCGAGATAAAACACTTTTCATTTTCCATCCGACTGCAGTTACAATTTTGCTAGTGTACTAGTGTGGTCGAAATACTATTGACTAAATACTATGTCCATTGGTTCTTTATAATGATCGTCAAACGTCTTTTGTTGAAGAAATTTTCAACAAGCTAACTATGCAGCAGCTAATTTTTGTATGAAAAATTTTTTTGTTGTAGTCAATACATAATTGATATGGTATGTTTTAATAGACGGACACTTTACATATACATTAATGGATGGGACCCGTCCGCTTTTTGGGATTGCCCCCCAACAAACCTACTGCCCACTTTTGTGCTAAACGGATCAAAGTGTTTAAAAGCAGAAATGGTGAAGTGATACCGAAAAATTTATTTTCAAATAATACGTGTCGGAGTTCGGCCATTTACACGAAATTTTAAATATTGTAAAACATAAAAGTGGGAATTTAAATAGTGGCTACCCCAAAAAGTAGGCGGGCCACGCCCATTAGTCTATGTATATTAAGCGGCTGTCTCTAAAAAGGCACCACGTCGCATATCGCATATCGACCTAATATTGATTTTAATAAAGAAGTTTTTCTTATAAAAAGTCAAAAGTAGACCATAGGTTTGTATGGGGGCTATCCCAAAAAGTGGGCGAGCCATTAGTCTATGTATGTTAAAGGGCTGACCATAAGAAGGCACCTTATTGCATTTCAACCTAATATTGACTTTAATAAAGGCAGTAGTTTTGTATGGGGACTACCCCAAAAAGGCGGCGTGGCGGGTCAATCTTGATACTCTATTAAACTGCAATAAAAAAAGTGTATGTGCAATATTTCAACTGGATAACATAAAATGCGCAACAACATACAGACAGACATGGCCAGATCGACTCGTCGAGCTGATCAAGAATATATATATATACTTTATGGGGTCTACGATGCCTCCTTTAATGCGTTACAAACTTTCAGACAAACTGAAAATACCATTTCACTCTATGTTTGAATGGTATAAAAACTTGAGTTTGATTCTTTCACAAAAACTTCACGTTCGATGAATATATGCTCTTCAAGTACCTTTTGCTCGGCAACGTTAAATTTGATGTGCTGGTTTAGGATCCCGTCACCGCCAAAAAAAAAAAAAAAACTCTCAAGATACAGTTGAAGCCTCTAATACTATACTCCTTTGATGATGACCACTGCAAACGATTTAAATACCATAATTTTTCCTATTTAATTGGATGGAGTTGTCGCGTCGATCTGCTAACGAATATAAGTATATCGTACATGCGCATGTACTTCATTGTAGCCTATGCTGCTTCTTTTAAATCGCAAAGCAGATGTAAACTAGTTTCGTCATCTCTCTTGTGAGGAGAGACCTAGTTTATTTAAGTGATATCTCAGTGGATGTGCGTTGGTTTTTGGGTATATAGGATGGGTTAGTAGCTCGGCCTGACGGAGACCAGGATATTATATCCAGTACAGGGAGGCAGTGCTTTTAAACCGATCTGTTATGTAAGATTTTGACATAGCCCAGCTAAGTCCGCAAAAAGCCTCCGGACATAGGAAGGAAGTTGCCGAACCAGTCCTGGCAAGTTCATAAGCACTTTCGTTGCCCGCGATACCCTTATGGCCAGGTACCCAACAAATCGCGACTTGACGGCCGATTGAAGGTTGTTGTTGGATGTCGTAACGTTAAAGAACCAGTCTCGAGGAGAAATTCCGAGAGGATAGTGCTTGGCCCCTTTAGGACTTTTATCCGAAAGATGCCGGGCGTGGACCTCAGATTTAAATACCTTGGGCCAGGCACCCATAGCAATAGAGATCCTGGTGTTGGGTCCGAAGACACCCGCACCTGTGCCCGTAACGGTAAGTGAACCATCAGTGAACCAATTGATCATAGATGGTCCAGTACCAGGCTGCCCTCCTCCCAGTCTGATCGACTCTGAAGGAGAAATGGGAAGCGTCTGCCGAAACGCAGTTCCGTGGACAAACAATCTGAAACGTTTCAGATTTCGATGCCAGAGATGAGTTTGAGGATACTAGAGTGACTTCCGACTGTTTACAGTATGAAGTCTCAGTGTGCAGAGGAGGTAGACCGATGATCGCCTCCATTGCAGCAGTGGCACACGTTCGCATGGCACCCGACATGCTCAGGCAAGTAAGCCGTTGCAGTTTGTCGCACTACCTTATTGCAGAGAAACCACAAGGCAAAGGGGGAAAAAAAATCAAGCAACAAGGAAACAAACGGTATGTTCTAATCAAAATATTACACAAACAAGACTTTATCTCGTTATGTTTTTGCTTTATCCTTTTTGTTGCTTAATTCTGCTTTTGCATTTGAAAAGTAATTAAATAAATTATATATGGGAAACTTCTTTTGCAGTCGAACATATTTCTACTAAATTCACGCTTTTTCAACGATCGCGCATTAGGTATTTCTACGATATGTAATTGCAAGAACATATTTTTATTCAGAAATAATATATTTGTCTGATATACTGTGACAGAGCTTGTTGATAGCTATTGTTATTATGAATTCTGAGTACAAATCCTGGTTGGTTTTCTTTACTTTTAGTCTGTAATCTTCTGTTGGAATGTTGATAGTTTTTTTTATTTAATCGTTTATTTTTTAAGTTATCATAATATTGAATACTAATCAATTTTGGTACAATGCTGCCAAACTATAAAATCGGAGATAATTTTATGCACAAAACGCCACCTAGCGACATTCGTGCAACAACAACAACAACTAAAGCAAAAAGCAAGAAATACAACACCGAAGCCAACCAAACCAAACAACCACCAAAAAAAAAAAAAAACAGAATAAAGGATACTTTCAACCCACCCACCGATGATAGTAGAGCAAAAGTCTACAAAATGAGAGCGCAGCATCATATGCTGCGGCTGCGGCTGCGGCTGCTGCTGTTGTAACAAGAGGAGTATAGCATTTTAGGCTTGGTGTTGGTTGGTATTGCAGGTTGCTAAAGGCGTTAGTTACACCAGTGTTCTCAGTGCCGGTCTGAACAAGAAACGGCGCCCAACTATGCTGGGCCTTTGAATAGTAAAAATTTAAAGTATATATTTTTTTATTATAAAGAGTTATCTCTCGCGCGCTTAAGCAATGAGAAAATGAATTAGCAAAGGAGAAACAAAAGCGTCGTCATTTGAGGGATACATTACAACCTCTGACTTTGTCAGCATCTGCTTAAGTAACGGATGTCCCGTCAAGAACTACGATATTTCAACGTCAAGTAACTCTGCTCAAGGAGCATCTAAATGTCTAAGTTCTAGCTCTTATAGTTCCTGAGATCTGTTGTTGCCTCATTCTGGCTATTGCATAAATTTGCACAAACTTAGTAGACACTTGACCCTCCAGGGCAGGGTATAACAAAAGAAAACGTTAACTTTTAAAGAACCAAAGCTCTTATTGTATATTTGGACTCGCTCTTAAATATTTCAATCAATATTTTAACTGCTCAGCTCAACAAATACAAAAATGTTTACTTACAAAGTCTACAGTGTGGCTATTCGATTTGTATGCGGGCTAACATTAAAAGAGGGCAGAATACGCCCATTTATATATGTGGGAAGCGTCTGTCTATAAGAAGCCACCATATTTGGGTTGTTTTTGACGTTGTAGGGCGCCATAGTGGCCCAGAGTGGTAGTCCGTAAGTCCGGTAAGCATACGGTGATGTAGTCACGATGAGTTTTTCTCTTGAAAAGAACAAATAAAGTCTGTATTCAACGAAACTTTTGGAAAATTCAATTTAAAGTTGGAACCGCCTATAATTCGGACATCTTTTTTTTAAGCATTTTAATCTGCAGACGAACCTCTTGCGGAGAGATAGGCTTGATAGACTGCATATTTGTGCAGCTTTATTCCAGAATATTAGCGGTGTCTCGCACATCATCTAATTCAGCTAGATCGAAAAGTGTAAAGCGGCACCAGGAGTTGTTGAAGTCTTTGATAGGCTCGTGTCTCAAAGGTTGCCTCTTTACGTTTGAGACACGTGCCTATCAAAGACTTCAGCAACTCCTGGTGCCGCACGGATAAAGAGAAAGCTGAGGCATTTACCGCTGAACTCGAAAGATGAGTTATAAGAAAAAAAAAAGGGTGAAAACTTATTGTAGATAGAACAAAGAGTTCGGAGTAAATTATTGAGCGCGTAATTTGTCGTACAAAAAGGTAATTTTATTGGCACGAAGTGGCTAGTTGGCGGAATGGGGACATTTAGTAATATGGACTAAAGTAAATAGGGAGAATCAATCTCCCAAATAAGAATTTTATGAAGAAAAGAGGGTTGGAAGATCAATTAATTTTAACATGTCATGATAGGGTGGAAGATTTATTTCGGGATCCGAATTGAGACTCCTAAGAGCAAAGAGAAGAAACTGTTTTTAAACTGACTCAATACGATCCTCGTGAATAGCAGAGTATGGGTTCCAATTACAGGAACCAAATTCTAAAATCGGACGAACAAGAGAAGTGTAGAGGAGTTTAGTGGTATTATGGTCATTAAATTCCTTAGACCAACGCTTAACAAAGCCAAGGACACATTTTGCTTTATTTACTATTGAACAAATGTGATTATTATAAATAAGTTTAGGATACCTACATAGGTCATTAAAACAAAACTCTCTACCGAGGATAATGTTATTTAATAAATATGTCACTATAAATGTCACTTGCAATTAAATCAGCCTGCAATAAACTGTGCTGCGAAACATCAGAATATGACATAATTCAACATCACATCTGTATAGGTGACACCCTTGGGGAACACCAGAAAAAACGAAAATAGTTTTAGACAAACAATTATTAAATAAAACTTTTTGTGTTCTACCGGATAAGTATGAATCAATCCAAGTAAGAAGAGAAGGATTAAACCCTATTGCTTTTAATTTGAATAAATGCTGCTTATGATACACACTATCAAAAGTTTTACTGAAGTCTGTATAAATGACATCAGTTTGGCAACCCGACTCAAAACCGTTATTTACAACAGTGGGAAATTCTAAAAGATTAGTTGTAACAGATTTTCCTCTAACGAAACCATGTTGGAATGAACTGACAACAGACATTAACGACTGTTGCACTTAGTCACAAATGATTTTTTCAAAGAGCTTTGGAATAGCACTCAGCTTAGCAATACCTCTATGATTCGATATATCTGCGTTGGTGAGTCTGTTACTGTTGTAAATAATTTTGGCACCTCTTGTTGCTCAGCAACTGTCGGACTGTCGGTAGCTTCCACATCGTCTTTACGTCTACGTTTACGTAAAAATCTTACACTGCTCGGGCTGCGATAAGTGCTCCAGACGAAAATGCCGCGGAAAGAATTGATACAAGATCTTCTGGCCGCACAGCGCGCAGCACACATGATATGTGGCCGGACCGATGCAGAACACTTCACCACATCTAAAGTTGTAAAATTGTCCGGCCTCTGCCGTTGCACGCTGTATTTTAAGCATTCCGGTGGAACTTTGTTGGTGTCCAACTATCTTTCGTTCGGCGTCTTATAAATTCTCTTTTGTTTTTCTTTGAATAATTCGCTTTGTCTATCTCTTTCCTTAAATTGCATATGCATTTTCAGTGGGCTGCAGGTAGCAGGAGAGAAAGGAAATAAGAGTACAGGGGAAATCCACTTTGAAAATCCAAGTCGACATAAATTACGCATCCCATCCAAGCAAATTTATTTGTCTATTTCATATATTCTTTGTGAGTGTGAATTATAAGCATTCAAATTTTAATATTCTTTTAATTCGCAACTAGTTTATACACATATTTACGCAATTATTGCAGCTTTTTTTTTTTTTTTTGTTATTCATATTTTAGTTTTTATTTATTTTAGTTCCTTTATTTTAATTTATTTCATCACATTACGTTCCTTTCATCCATTGCCCAACGGAGATAAGTGACATATGGTGCATTTAAGCGTCCAGCTTTGTCAGTGGGTGCTGAGGCTGTCACCGGTTTTTTTTTTCTGTCGAAATACTATATTGACTAAATACTAAGTTCATTGGTTCTCTATAATCATCGTCAAACGTCTTTGTTGGATAAATTTATTTTTTAGAAATATATATTAGTTTGAACTTTAGAGTTGAATAAAAACGTGTTGTGCACGGATTTGTTTTCAAATTTTGTATGACTAAGTTGCATAAGATCACACCAATAGCTATATTATATAAAATGGAAGTCCTCCTTCACCATCGCCAAAAGTCGTCACATACATTGCATTTCGAAAAAGTTTACCTACAATTGTAAATTTCCCTAATAAATTTTTACATATAACACATAAATGACAGGAAGTAGGCTATTTCTGAAAATTCTTACGTTCTTCAGTTTGGTCACAATTTTTCGGTTCCATTTATTGCACCCTGTATTTTCTTCCAGTCCAGCGCACCATGGTAGCCTCAACCCAGCTGAAACAGTGTATGGTGTGATTTTTGCTGGTATCCCATTTTGCTCAGAAGTGCCATTTAAACCTGATGTCATTCGAGGGGCCTTATAGAGAGGCTTGAAAGAGCGAAAGTTGTGGCGCAGCACATCTATGAGAGCAATTGCAATTATTTTCTGTAGTCATCATTGCCACACAATAATATACGTCACCTTCGATCCTCGCCCTGCTGACATGGTTAAACAATACTACTTGAGATTTATTTTGACGAGTAAAGCGAGTGACAGTGCTGCAAGCATCTACGTAGCTTTCACATTTTCAGTAGTGAAACAACAAACCGGCTCGTTGTAATACTGTGGAGACCCAAGTTTTGACAGATTTAGACGTAATGATTTGATTTATGCCATTACTCACCATTTTCCGGTAGCTGATTCGCTAGCCTTCGAGACGCAGCTCCGTTACCAAATTAGTTGCCTAGTAGCTACTCACGCTGCCAGGTTGCTGCCGCATCGCCCATCAACCAACTTCACCACCATCACTCCTTCACCATAAACTCATTTAAATAAAATAACAAAAACAAAAACATAAACAAAACGAATTTCATTTATCTTTTTTTTCTACTTGGCCTTAGCTTTGGCCATATTGGCGCGAAACTCTTGGCGGATCATAGTTTGTTTGTGCTTCATCATTTTATTTACAATTTGCACATCTTTTGCAATAGTGTCCAAAGTAAGATATGGCTTTCTGGCTGCCAGATCAGTCATTGGGCCGTCAGGGAGCCAGTCCGAGTAGCCAGCACATAGGTACGCGTAGCCGGCGGAACGTGCAGCCGACATAAGGACCTTGTTCAGTTCCTCAGTTACCAGCTTCTTCATTCTTGTAGTTTTCTGCGAAGCCTTACGCTGTGAAGCAGTGCATATTTTGGGCTGTGCTACTTTTGCCTTCACTATGACCATTTTTTAAGCCAACGAAATTTCTTTATTTTTTTATTTTAAACGTTTTTTTAAGAAATATAGAATATGGAACTGTGACTACGAATGAAACTGACACAAATGACTTAATATTCAAAGAGCTTCGGATGTTTATTTGATTATTTTAAAAGTCGTTGTACAATAAAGAAAATAGCTTAGAGAGCGATGAAGGATGGCACTAGGAATATCTAGCTGCAATATTATTAGGCAAACATTGCGACAAACAATTCTCCATTTCGATTGAACAAGAATCTCTTCTTTCACGAAATTGTTTTTGGCAACTTCAATTTCGCTGGAAGTGACACTTGAGTGGCGAACTCAAACTAATTCTTTCTCGCGCAAACCAAAGGGATATCTATAAGGCTTCATAATCGAATGTTTCTATAAATTGGTGGTGTCATCCCACCATTACTATAAAATTCAAACCAAATAATCCCGTAGTTTCATTGTCTTGTTTATGTATCTATCAAAATGAGAGACTATCTGTCAAATAACTGGATGTAGTATAGATGTACTAGTACTAGTACGGCTTCGTTTCGCCAGAAGAAAACCACTTTTCATGATTCTCAGGAGTGTTGGAATAGATTCATATTTAATGATTTGCTTCACATCTTGCGCAGCAGTTCACGCTTTCTAATTATGCGGCAATGATGCTAAATATTATCCTTCAGGTTCCTTATGAGCATAGACCTTCTATAAAAAAACTAAACATCATGTGAAAAACATGAAGCGACTTAACGTATTCTTTTCATTAAACATCCGAAGCTCTTTGAATTAAAAGTCATTAGTGTCAGTTTCATTCGTAGTCACAGTTCCATATTCTATATTTCTTAAAAACCCTTTAAAATTAAAAAAAAAGAAATTTCGTTGGCTTAAAAAATGGTCATAGTGAAGGCAAAAGTAGCACAGCCCAAAATATGCACTGCTTCACAGCGTAAGGCTTCGCAGAAAACTACAAGAATGAAGAAGCTGGTAACTGAGGAACTGAACAAGGTCCTTATGTCGGCTGCACGTTCCGCCGGCTACGCGTACCTATGTGCTGGCTACTCGGACTGGCTCCCTGACGGCCCAATGACTGATCTGGCAGCCAGAAAGCCATATCTTACTTTGGACACTATTGCAAAAGATGTGCAAATTGTAAATAAAATGATGAAGCACAAACAAACTATGATCCGCCAAGAGTTTCGCGCCAATATGGCCAAAGCTAAGGCCAAGTAGAAAAAAAAGATAAATGAAATTCGTTTTGTTTATGTTTTTGTTTTTGTTATTTTATTTAAATGAGTTTATGGTGAAGGAGTGATGGTGGTGAAGTTGGTTGATGGGCGATGCGGCAGCAACCTGGCAGCGTGAGTAGCTACTAGGCAACTAATTTGGTAACGGAGCTGCGTCTCGAAGGCTAGCGAATCAGCTACCGGAAAATGGTGAGTAATGGCATAAATCAAATCATTACGTCTAAATCTGTCAAAACTTGGGTCTCCACAGTATTACAACGAGCCGGTTTGTTGTTTCACTACTGAAAATGTGAAAGCTACGTAGATGCTTGCAGCACTGTCACTCGCTTTACTCGTCAAAATAAATCTCAAGTAGTATTGTTTAACCATGTCAGCAGGGCGAGGATCGAAGGTGACGTATATTATTGTGTGGCAATGATGACTACAGAAAATAATTGCAATTGCTCTCATAGATGTGCTGCGCCACAACTTTCGCTCTTTCAAGCCTCTCTATAAGGCCCCTCGAATGACATCAGGTTTAAATGGCACTTCTGAGCAAAATGGGATACCAGCAAAAATCACACCATACACTGTTTCAGCTGGGTTGAGGCTACCATGGTGCGCTGGACTGGAAGAAAATACAGGGTGCAATAAATGGAACCGAAAAATTGTGACCAAACTGAAGAACGTAAGAATTTTCAGAAA
This sequence comes from Leucophenga montana, assembly GCA_035044765.1. Taxonomy (NCBI): domain Eukaryota; kingdom Metazoa; phylum Arthropoda; class Insecta; order Diptera; family Drosophilidae; genus Leucophenga; species Leucophenga montana. The sequence goes on along the minus strand of JAWNNQ010001396.1, from coordinate 10,433 downwards.
TAGCCTACTTCCTGTCATTTATGTTTTATATGTAAAAATTTATTAGGGAAATTTACAATTGTAGGTAAACTTTTCCGGAATGCAATGTATGAGACGACTTTTGGCGTTAGTGATGACGAGGACTTCCGTTGTATACTCTAGCTTTTGGTGTGGTCTTAGTCATTAAAAATTTGAAAACAAATCCGTGCGTTAATGAAATAAATGTGTCACGTATAACAGGTTTTTATTCTATTTTAAAGTTCAGACACGCTTAATGGGGAAACCCTTGACATAATATTTGAATAAACAAGAAAAAACGTTGAACCGAATCTCTAATACCATTCACACAAAAATTTAAATAGTATTGTAAAGCATAAAGGTTAGGGTTTAAATAGGGGCTACCCCAAAAAGTGGTCAGTACACGGCCACTAGTAGATGTGTATGAAGCGATGTAGTAGATGTGTAAGATATTGACGTTTTTTTATGTATATGAAGCAGTTGTTCACTTAAATCCACCAAATCAAATTTCAAGCTAATATTAATTTAAATGAAGAATTTTTCCATAAAAAACACAAAATTACACGGTGGGTTTGTATGGGGTCTACCCCAAAATGTGGGCGGGCCACATCCATTAGTCCATGTATATATGTTAAGTGACTTTAATAAAGAACTTGACATGCATACCAAACTTGGCCAAACTTGGCATGCATGTCAATGACAGTGACATCCAACTTAAGAAGAAGAACCGAACCGATTCGGTTTACCGGTTCGGTTTACACCCGCCAGTCCGGGTCAATTTCGGTCCAGAGCTATGTATATGTTTTTTAAATGTAAGCATTATTTATAGAATCGTCTACGTAAACTAAGAAACTAACAATAATCAATTGAATCTTAACTCAAGTGACTACGTACTAAGTCTCCGGTAGACAGCTTTTGTAGAGTCAGCAGAATTTAGAATATAACACTGGGTTAGGAGGTCATTTCTCCTAAATGATATTTGGTTATACAGTTTACGAATTGAGTTTGGTCTCATAGCTCTGTTTAAGGTGTGCTATTTCAGTTTTTACGGTAGTGTGCTGTTAGACCATTCTTCATATATGTACATATTGAGAGTATACCTGGGTGTACCGGTTGGAGTTTTAAGTATTTTCGATTGAGCATTTTGAATTATGTACGCATTGCTGGCACGTGCACTATTTTTGTGAGCCAAACGTTAAGATTTTCTTTACTAAGATGTTATAGAGGAGGACCTTGTGTAGTCTTTAAAATATTTATTTAAACTATAATTTTTGGGACTATATGAAATATACTTGATCCAGTAAATTGTTGGCGTCGGAAATAAAATCAGCAATAGTTAGCATTAAAATAAATCCAAAGACGATGACTTCCTGATATACCTTGTTCCAAAGATTTTTTTAGAAATACTTCTTTTGTTACGGGAGCCCTATGATTGAGACTATATGCCATTTTATGCCAATTCTCTCCAGGAAATGGACCAAAAAGAATATATTCCAGTAACTAATTTCGGTTTCAGGGAATTAGTCCAAAAGAATTGTAGTGAAGATATGCCACTTGATTAATCCTGAGAAGGATTATGTAAAATTTACATGTTCCAATGGGTTTTTGGAATTCCAAAAATTTACTGGGTCATCTATTTTTCATATAGTCCTTCCCAGGTTTGGTCAAGTGTCATATCTTCACTACAACTTGTAAGGCTAAGGCTAATACGTGAAACCGCAATGGTAGGCTGGAAGAGTTGTGTTTTGATGTCACTTTCTAGAGAGAATTGGATATAAAGAAACGCATGAAAATATCAGAAAGAAGCATTTTATTTTTCTACACCAGTGAAAGAGCCCAATTGCACGTAGAAATTAGGGTTAATGTAGCATGAAGATTTCATTTAAGACAGGTAGCAAAATACTTTTATTCTCAAATTTGAAGCATAAGACAGCATAATGTCTGAACGGTGCACACATCAATTTACATTTTTTCTTTAGCTGAAAGGCAACACTAAATTCACACGGCGAATTTAGTGTGGCAACTTCGAAGTAGTGTTTGACGTGTTGATTAAACGCAATATTGTCAAGTGTTTGGGGTGTTTTATGGATGTGCATTAAATATTGTAGACATTGCAGCACAACAGCGATCAAGCAGCAGTTGATTGAACAGTAATTTCTTTTGATTTCTGCACGTCTGTCTGTCTTTCATTTCTGTCAAATACAAACTGAATGACGCACAAAACTTTGACAGTGTTGTATTAATAGATGTTCGTTGACAGCAGCAGTGTTGCATTTAAAGTTGATGAGTTAAAGTTTCGGTTCCATCGAAGTTAAATAAAGTTTTTTGCACATTTCATTTCCGCACGTGCGCCAGTGTGCGCCCTCGGTTCGGCTCGGCCCGGCCAAGGCACCATGTGTAATCTGAGCGCAAATGTTGCCGAAACCCAAAACGCAGACACTACACAGTTTTTTTCTTTTTTTTTTTGGTCTTTTTTGTGTAGAGATTTACAGATGTCCGATGCCGATGCTGCTGCTGATGCTGCTCGGTTGAGCATCCTGCAATAACGACGCTAACGACGTCGACGACGACGTTGACGACGCCGACGACGACGACGACGACGCCGTTGACGATGGCAATGTCTCTTGTCCTGTTTTGCACATTCCTGCTCATTTAGTCACGCGCAAGTTTTCAACGAATTCGGCTCGGCTCGGTTCGGTGCGGTGATACGCTACACTACGGGTCCTGTGCAACATATAAAACACGGGAATGCAGCAGCAGCAGCAGCAGCAAAAACGAGAAAACTTCTGCGGCGGCGACGGCGGCTGCGGCAAAGACAACAACATAAACGGCTGCTGTTGTTGTAGCGCGTAAATTCTCCTCGCGCCGCAAAGTAGGCAATAAGAATTTCAACGTTTTTCTTTTCTTTTTTTTTTAATACAAAAAGCACAAAAAAAAAATAAAAATGAAATAAATAAAAATTAAGTAAAAAAAAAGACGAACGCCAAGAAGCAAAACAGCTAATTTTGTTTAGAAAAAGTAAAAACAAATTAATTATTGTGTTTATTGCTTTAAATTCCTTTGAACTGTTGCTATTTCTATCTCGCTCTCGCTCTTGCTGTTGTGCTGCGTGTTTGTGTAATATTTTTGTGCTTTTTTTTTGTATTTTTTTTTTGTAAGTTTTTGTGTAACTCGTCCTAGACGTCGTCCTCGTTGACTCACATGTGCAGCAGCACATTGATTGCTGTTCCAAAAAAAAGAATTTTTTTTTTTTTTTTGTTTTTTTGTACGAATTCAGTACCGTGAAGCAAATGATAAAAGCAAAAATAAATGGCAAATAAAAGCAAATCTGTGAATTAAAAAAGAAAGAAAATCTATATATAAAAAATCACAAGTGTATATGTAATAATTTACAGTAAGAATTTACAATAAATAAAAGTAGCTGCGTGTGTATGTGTGTGTGTTTGTGTGTGTCTGCACTATTCAAATGATCTAAAATATAAACATATAATAAAAACAAATATAGTAAATACACTCGTATATAGTATAGTAAATACATTAAAAAATACAATAATAATAACAACAACAACAACAATAACAACAATACTAAATCATCTAGTTTTGTATTAATTCCAATAATCCGAACAACCGAACGCACAAAGTTTGTAGTGTTCATTTATTTATGCATTTGTTTATTTCTATATATATACGATATATATACGATATATATACGATATATATACGATATATATACGATATATATTGTATTGTATTTTGGTGCATATACATATGTATGTATAACTAGATAAATATTTACTGAAAGTACATAATATACGTATGTATGTACTGTTACATTGCTTCCTACGAACGGCCGATATACTACTATAATGGATCATATCGTTATATATAGGTACATATATCATTACAGCAGTATAGCTGATTGTCTTCATAGTTATATAGACTAAGAAAATAACTCTATTAAAATATTATCGTATCGTCGTTTCATACAAACAACAAAGCACACAAAATTACCTACTTTTGACAGAAATCTTGAGAAGACTATTGGTTTACATTGGTTTGGCATACCATGCCAAATTGTTTTTTCATTTTTTTATAACGGCTGACTCTTTTAGAGGTTAATTTTTTTTTTTGAATTTGAATTTGAATTTTAGATAAAACACTTAGTATTGAGGATGGGAACATTTAAACCTGTATTCTAAAAGATCTATTGCTTGTCCTACTGTGTTAGATGACCTGCGCTAAGCTTATGCATATGCTGAATGTATCTTAGTACTTTCCTAGGGTGCAGTTTTTTTTTTTTTTTCAGTTGCTCCTTTTCAAAATAGTGATTACGTAGCATATGCAGTCTGCTTCTAGCTACAGCTTCACATACAGTATAAGAATGCGTAGATGGGGGCTCCTCTTCATAGTGACAGATTCTATATTCGGTTGAGGTTTGTATACCCAAAATAGAGAAAAGTTTGTTCAGTCTACAGTAGCCTCTGTTAGCAGTCCTGTTAGTATTCTTAGCTGGTTCATAGCTAGTTGGAGCATAGTTTTCGATCTCCGCTTGGAAGAAACTTTGTCCTTCGCTCAATCTCATTGCGGATTACTTCCGATATAGTGTGTCTCCCGATGCCACAAAAAGGCCATATCATAGGCTTGCCACTCCTATTCTGGTAAACTTGTTTGCCTGCTCATTGCCTAGAATATTGTTGTGACCCGCAGTTCTTCCAATAGACCATTTGCTTCAAACACTAGCTTTGTCTTAACAATGTTGCCTGATGCCTATGTTAAGTGCCTGACTGATAGAATTGCAATATAACAGTTCTGATAGCTTCTATCTAGGTACAATAGTGACAAATTTACCAATATAGTATAGTTCATAAAGAATGTGTTCCCAACAGTTTGCCCTACTGCAGCTCCATAGTCTTACTACAATTACTACAATTGAAATCACCATAGTGAACAAATAATCCTAAGAATTTAAGTAAGTTTGCCTTGAATATGCTTTTATGGTGATTTTCGTCATGAATTGTTCAAAAACTTAGAAGATGACACCTGCTGTGTTACGTTTGATTTTCTCTAAAGGATGTTTCTGAATTCACTTATTATTGGACAGGTTGCAATTAGATGGAAGACGTCTTCTCTCACACATAGATTACATAATGTACACTCATCGGTCACGTTCGAGCTTTAGTTAATAATTCTACTCTAGTTTTGAAAATAAACCATATGGATAAAGAATGCCACTTTGTTCAAAGCAAACTACATTTGTTTCAACTTGTAAATTGATATGTAGGTAATCTTCTTTGGCTTTTTCAGTGGTTATACTTCTAACTTGCCGTAGCAGTGATCGCTCAGAAGGTCTCAAAGTGCAAGCGAAATCGTGTGCAGTCGATAAAGCGAGAACGAAGCGAGAAAGCAGTTTCGAAACTGCTTCCTCTTTTCGCATTGGTTCTGATTTAAAAAATAAAGTGTTCTATTTTTTTTTTTTAATTTTTCATCTTAAACCTTTTAAAATGTAAGTGTAAAGAGATTTTAAGCTTACGAATTATGAAGTATAAGGCTTACAGGTTCAAATTATTGTTTAAAAAATTTTAATGTTTTTAGACAATTTCGAATTAGAAGGAATTGTAGCTTATATGTGCGAATCCCAGCGGTGTTTTTTGTTTATTATAAGGTTAAGTATTTTAAGGGAATTCACTTGTTTTTTAAAGCAATGCTTTATCATGTCATTCGTTTTTCTTCTGAGTTTTTTGACAGTAGTGTTTAGTTTAGTTCAGTTCAGTTCAGTTTAATTGAATTGAAATCTTTATATGAGTTGATAAATCATCATTAATTGGATAACAATTAAAGGGATTGTCTGCATCACATTTTGCAATTCGTGACTGCGGTGCAAAATAGTTTTCAGACCACAAAGTCTTCTGATATTGTTCCAAAATGAAGCTGTGTTGATTGTTGGTTTACTAACGGAGGTAAAAGATTATTAAGCTCCTTCTTTAGCAACTTTTAACACTTTCTTAAAAAGAGTGTTGGCTCGTTTGTAGATGAATGAAACATTGTTGTTATTTTGAAGTGCTCAGTCATCTCATTAAAATATATATGCGGTCGCCATGAATTTAGCAGTGTTACTAAAGTTAAATTGAATGCCATGTAGTTGTTTGCGAGCCACTAGTCTTGAAGTCTTGTATTTTCATGTTTCCTGGTTTTTTGTCGTGTTAACACCTAAACAATAGATGGTTGCCCATGTGTAAAGTTTACTAGAGCAGTTTGCATTTAGTTGCATATTGATTGGGTAAACATGCCATCCGTCATCTGGATAGACGAGCTCACCTTTAAACCTTCGTCTTCCGTGCCTTACAACAATTAAGAGCCCATTTAGATCCTCTTGATAAATCTCCGTACAAGTCTTGCGTAGAAACATCTGGCCTGTAAACTCTACACGGGAGTGTTTCACCCCAAAATATTCTATACCCTCAAGGAGTATACTATTAAAAGCACCTTCTGTATCGAGAAAGCGGCCTCAGAGTCTTTTACTTTCTTATTTGATCGCTCAAAGGCTGTCAGAGTGCAAGCGAAACCGAAAGCCAGCGCAAAGCGAGAACGAAGCGAGAAAGCAGTTTCGAAACTGCTTTGCATTTGTTTTTGCTTTCTGTCTGCCATCCAATAGGATTGCTTCTAGTACGAAATATTATCGCACTCCGACGTCAGATTTTTGAAATGAATAAAAAAGTAAAATAAAAATCAGCTTAATATCTCTCCAAAAATTGGAAGTATCTGTTGTTGAGATTAAGGTATGATTTCTAAACATGATTAGAATTCATGCTTCAACGATTTCGAGTGTGTGCTTGTAGCTTTTCTTATGCTTTAATAGATAACTTTTCAGGCATACATATTAGACAAGGATTTTCTATCGTAAACGACTCCGAACTTTCTTATCTATGACTTGAAGGTTTACTTCTTTGAGATGATGTATACTATGTCGTTGTTAAGAGTTATTGGTTTGGTCTAACACCAGTCTTCTTTTTTTTGCTTCTATCAATTTGGTATTTTTTGGCAGAGTTTGCTCTTCCTTCAAGCATATTTACATAGAAATGCTATACTCCAATTATTCTATTCATTATTAAATAGACGAAAGGCTTGTTACATTTCATACATGTTTCAAACTCAACTAACAAAATATATCGTATATGTATTTTATTTTATAAGATTATTATAAATTCTATTTTCCTTCAATAGATGGAACTGCGACCAAAAGCATCTCGTTCATACATTATCTAATTTTTTATTATAATTTTATTTTTTTTTTGTGCTGAACTTGCCTTGGTTGCTGAAGTTGTTTGTCATTGAACAACTAACAATCTGTCTGTCTGACTGTGGATGCGAAGACGAGAAGCCAGAAGTACTTAGCAACCTCCGTGCAACTAGCCATTTTCTAAACTTCAGCGGCAGCACCAGCCATCATGAAGAAAAAATAATTTCAATAGGTTACTAACAGCAGCATAGGCTTATTTACAATATTATTTTGCAAGGGTGTGCTGCCCACAACATTTCTGAAAAGCATACATAAATTATTTACAATATTAGACACATGCAAATGAATTTTCAGATATTTTGTTGTTTCAAAGAAAAAGTAGTAAACATCAAACTTCGGTTGAACCGAACCTCTAATACCACTCTCACGAAACTTTAAATAGGGGCCACCCCAAAAAGCGGGCGAGCCATTAGTCTTTGTATGTTAAGCGGCAGACCATAAGAAGGCACTAAATTGCATTTCAACCTAATATTGACTTTAATAAAGAAGTTTTTCTTACAAAAAGTCGAAAGTGGGCAGTAGTTTTGTATGGGGACTACCCCAAAAATGTGGCGTGGCGGGTCAATCTTGATACTCTATTAAACTGCAATAAAAAGAAGTGTATGTGCAATATTTCAACTGGATAGCATAAAAATTGGTCCCCAAAAAAATTCGCAACAACATACAGACAGACAGACAGACAGACAGACAGACAGACGGACATGTCCAGATCGTCTCGTCGAGCTGATCAAGAATATATATACTGTATGGAGTCTACGATGAATATATGCTCTTCAAGTACCTTTTGCTCGGCAACGCTAAGTTTGATGTGCTGGTTTAGGTTCCCGTCACCGTCACCGCCAACAAAAAAAAAAACTCTGTCAAGATTCAGTTGAAGCCTCGAATACTCCCTTGATGATGACCACCGCAAACGATTTAAATACCATAATTTTTTTATTTAATTAGATGGAATTGTCTCATCGATCTGATAACGAATATAAGTATATCGTAGATGCGCATGTACTTCATTGTGGCCTATGTTGCTTCTTTTAATTTATTTATCTATTATGTCAAGGGTTGCCCCATTAAGCGTGTCTGAACTTTAAAATAGAATAAAAACCTGTTGTACGTGACACATTTATTTCATTAATGCACGGATTTGTTTTCAAATTTTGAATGACTAAGACCACACCAAAAGCTAGAGTATACAACGGAAGTCCTCGTCATCACTAACGCCAAAAGTCGTCTCATACATTGCATTCCGGAAAAGTTTACCTACAATTGTAAATTTCCCTAATAAATTTTTACATATAACACATAAATGACAGGAAGTAGGCTATTTCTGAAAATTCTTACGTTCTTCAGTTTGGTCACAATTTTTCGGTTCCATTTATTGCACCCTGTATTTTCTTCCAGTCCAGCGCACCATGGTAGCCTCAACCCAGCTGAAACAGTGTATGGTGTGATTTTTGCTGGTATCCCATTTTGCTCAGAAGTGCCATTTAAACCTGACGTCATTCGAAGGGCCTTATAGAGAGGCTTGAAAGAGCTTGTAGTCATCATTGCCACACAATAATATACGTCACCTTCGATCCTCGCCCTGCTGACATGGTTAAACAATACTACTTGAGATTTATTTTGACGAGTAAAGCGAGTGACAGTGCTGCAAGCATCTACGTTGCTTTCACATTTTCAGTAGTGAAACAACAAACCGGCTCGTTGTAATACTGTGGAGACCCAAGTTTTGACAGATTTAGACGTAATGATTTGATTTATGCCATTACTCACCATTTTCCGGTAGCTGATTCGCTAGCCTTCGAGACGCAGCTCCGTTACCAAATTAGTTGCCTAGTAGCTACTCACGCTGCCAGGTTGCTGCCGCATCGCCCATCAACCAACTTCACCACCATCACTCCTTCACCATAAACTCATTTAAATAAAATAACAAAAACAAAAACATAAACAAAACGAATTTCATTTATCTTTTTTTTCTACTTGGCCTTAGCTTTGGCCATATTGGCGCGAAACTCTTGGCGGATCATAGTTTGTTTGTGCTTCATCATTTTATTTACAATTTGCACATCTTTTGCAATAGTGTCCAAAGTAAGATATGGCTTTCTGGCTGCCAGATCAGTCATTGGGCCGTCAGGGAGCCAGTCCGAGTAGCCAGCACATAGGTACGCGTAGCCGGCGGAACGTGCAGCCGACATAAGGACCTTGTTCAGTTCCTCAGTTACCAGCTTCTTCATTCTTGTAGTTTTCTGCGAAGCCTTACGCTGTGAAGCAGTGCATATTTTGGGCTGTGCTACTTTTGCCTTCACTATGACCATTTTTTAAGCCAACGAAATTTCTTTTTTTTTAATTTTAAAGGGTTTTTAAGAAATATAGAATATGGAACTGTGACTACGAATGAAACTGACACTAATGACTTTTAATTCAAAGAGCTTCGGATGTTTAATGAAAAGAATACGTTAAGTCGCTTCATGTTTTTCACATGATGTTTAGTTTTTTTATAGAAGGTCTATGCTCATAAGGAACCTGAAGGATAATATTTAGCATCATTGCCGCATAATTAGAAAGCGTGAACTGCTGCGCAAGATGTGAAGCAAATCATTAAATATGAATCTATTCCAACACTCCTGAGAATCATTAAAAGTGGTTTTCTTCTGGCGAAACGAAGCCGAAGAAACAAAAAGCACGTTTGGCGATTGATTGGTTGCTACTAGTACATCTATACTACATCCAGTTATTTGACAGATAGTCTCTCATTTTGATAGATACATAAACAAGACAATGAAACTACGGGATTATTTGGTTTGAATTTTATAGTAATGGTGGGATGACACCACCAATTTATAGAAACATTCGATTATGAAGCCTTATAGATATCCCTTTGGTTTGCGCGAGAAAGAATTAGTTTGAGTTCGCCACTCAAGTGTCACTTCCAGCGAAATTGAAGTTGCCAAAAACAATTTCGTGAAAGAAGAGATTCTTGTTCAATCGAAATGGAGAATTGTTTGTCGCCATGTTTGCCTAATAATATTGCAGCTAGATATTCCTAGTGTCATCCTTCATCGCTCTCTAAGCTATTTTCTTTATTGTACAACGACTTTTAAAATAATCAAATAAACATCCGAAGCTCTTTGAATATTAAGTCATT
>JAWNNQ010001395.1:0-45129 GCA_035044765.1 Leucophenga montana | reverse complement strand
ACCTACTAGATAATAGCGATACAACTCGAAGACTTAAAAGAAATCATGTGTTAGATTTACCTTTTAGAGATTAAATTTTGTATATATTGTAAATAAACTCTTAATTATAGAATTTTGAATATAATAGCTGTTCTCACTGGAGTACAGCTATTTCTGTTATATTATGAACTTTCAACTAATTTACTTATTGTCTTATTAATAGATTGTAAATTAATAATAAAAAAAAAATTTCTTTAGCAAGTGTATGTATGTATGTATGCATTTAAAATGCTTTTTTGGACATTTATTTAATTATTAGCATCAGCGACTGGAAATAATGATAATAATAATAATTCAATATTTAGTTAAAAAATCATTATGGAATGATTTCTGGGCGAACAAATGGACCTTTATTCAATATTTATATTTATTGAAATAAAAGCAATTATATTTATTTTTGATTTTTGATTTTTAAGAGTCCAAAATAAAAATCAGACAACGATTTTTAAATTAATATAATTTTTTTTTTTAGTTGGACTTTGATTTCACTGTCATAATATACCAATAATCATTGGTTAATCATAAGACATGAATTTTCGACAAAGGTTGTTAAGCTAATTTATTGCTGCACAAAAGAAATGCTTTTAAAAGGTATGACTTTTTAACAAGTTCTTTGACCATATATGTATGTACATATGTATCTACATACATGTGCTTACATTGAGCAGGATATTATTAGAATAATGAAATTCAAAGTCGCCGCTCGAATTCGCTTCCGATTCAATATGTTTTGCTCAAGTAATAGAGCTGCTTTTACAAGATTGGGAATTAATAATAACAATCCCAGCTTTAATGTTAATGTCAAATATTTACGTTGTACGATGTCCCACATCTCATAAAATCGCTACGGAATGCAATTATGAAGCGCAATCTTTCTACGCCCGATGGATTAGTTTTTAGCCACAGTGTCGCCGCAGCACTGCGAACAATGATCAATTCTGGAGGATTTCTTCATTGTAAGGAAAGTGCTGAAGCTACGGCTACATTTATTGAAAAAATAAACAGACTATTTGACTGCCTCAATCGTCATGTTTTATTCGATAAAAATCCATATAGGTGTGCATTACAACGAATCAATGTTGTCCACACAACCCTATTGGAAATGAGAATATACTTTCAGGAATTCAAATATCCACATTCTAACCATTTCATCCATTCTTTCCTTGGCTGAAAGTATTTGGAGTGAAAGGTCTGAGGTTTTTTTGTTGTTGCAACTTCAAAACTAAACCAAGACCCTCTAGAAAATTTGTTTTATTTAATAAGATCACGCGGAGCTACAAATAATAATCCGACAATGTTTGAATTTAATATAATTATGTCTAAAATGTTGTCAATGAAAATTTTAACATCAACTACAGTATCTGGGAACTGTGCACCTGATGAAGATACTATGTTGATTAACATTATAAAAGACTGTGGCTCAAATAAATCGACATCTGAAGAGTTTTCTAAGTCTTTAGATGATGATGATTCAATTTTCTCTGACGAGGAATCAGAATTGCAACTGTCTTTAGAAGCAACAAATTTAAATATTCAAGATACTTTTAATGAAAATTCATTGCGTTATTTTGCAGGGTATCTATTGTATAAGTTGTTGCAGAAGCATGACTGCGAAATATGTGTTAACCTGATGAAACTGTCTGATGAAGTACAGTGTTCTTCTGAGTATTTAATACTCAATAAAAATTTTGGCTACGTCAATAGTAATTTAAAACTGAAAGCACCTTCAGAAATTCTAAATTTTTTACTTTAATAAAAATACATTTTGATATTTTTAAACGATTTTTCGACAAAAAGCCTCATATAAAAAATTTAAAAAAGAAAATAGTTCAAACATATATAATCGCCACAACCAAATTAGATATATACGCAGACTGGTTTTCACAGTCCGATCCTTGTTATGGACACAGGAATCTCCTGCTCAATGAGTTTGTTCTGATTTTAATAAGGAAGAATAATAAATGGCGAACAGGTAAAATTGCAGGTAGTAAAAAGTCAGAATATCACGTGAACAAACTCAAACAAATTAGGCAGAGATTATAAAATAAAATTAAGAATTTAAAACGAAATACATAACCATATTTTTGAACTTAACTATATTTTTAGTGATTTTAGTGTAGTTTTAGTTGGGGAACAAGGAAATAACTTAGTTTCAAGAATCCTTAATTTTTGAAATTTTGTGATTTCAAGTCGACTCGAAGGTCATATTAATTTATGACCCCATTACAATTGTGATGGCCTCCTCGTGGTGTTCCCTGGGTACCGATTAAACATATTGAATCGGAAGCGAATTCGGGCGGCGACTTTGAATTTCATTATTCTAATAATATCCTGCTCAATGTAGGCACATGTATGTACATACATATATGATCTAAGAACTTGTAAAAAAAGTCATACCTTTTAGAAGCATTTCTTTTGTGCAGCGACAAATTAGCTTAACAACCTTTGTCGAAAATTCATGTCTTATGATTAACCAATGATTATTGGTATATTATGACAGTGAAATCAAAGTCCAAGTAAAAAAATAAAATTATATTAATTTAAAAATCGTTGTCTGATTTTTATTTTGGACTCTTAAAAATCAAAAATCAAAAATAAATATAATTGCTTTTATTTCAATAAATATAAATATTGAATAAAGGTCCATTTGTTCGCCCAGAAATCATTCCATAATGATTTTTTAACTAAATATTGAATTATTATTATCATTATTTCCAGTCGCTGATGCTAATAATTAAATAAATGTCCAAAAAAGCCTGTTAAATGCATACATACATACTCTTTTTAAAGAAATGAAAACAAAATGCGTTAGCGGCAACCGACCAGCCCATGTAAAGAAAATAAATAAACAAACATGCATACATACATAGTATATGTACGTACGTATGTTATGTGATGTGACGAATACAAATCCGAACACGCACGACTCTCTCTGGGACCAGCAATGCTCGTTGAGTCAGCAATTGCTCTCTTTCTTTCACAATTGTGAGAGCATGGGACCTGTCGCAGAAGCAATTTGTAGTGTAATTTTCGTATATGATTTGATATATCTATACATTCTATGGTTATATTCTATGGTTAGTGGTATCACTAAATTAACTGATCTTAACGACTATAATTTGTCTCTTTTATGCATATTTTTCTATACTGCCTTTTTTCCCTCTCTTTGCTCTCTTATTCATTTCCCTTTTGAAGTTTTTTTTTGTTTTTTTTTTTTTTGTTTTAAGTTAACGCACGAATATTGCGTTTGAGTTGGCCGAACTCGCACAAAGCAAGTAATAACGCCACTTCAGTTATATGTGGGTGTACCACCGAAGTCTGGATTAGAGCCTAAGGTATAAGTAGTTTAGATGTCGACTGCAATGAGTCTTATGAATTGAATAATATGATTGTAGGCAGCTGCTGTTTCGTGTTGAAAAAAATCGTAAACGTTTGTGTATCTTTTCAGTGTTGTGAAGTTGTTTCTGACACTGTTGTGGCGCGAGCATTTAAAAATAATATGTGAAGCGTCTTCAATTTCGTTGCAGGATTGGCACACATTGGAGTTGACAATATGCATTTTATAAAGCGTGGCCTTGGTGAAAGTGTGATTTGTGAGGAGTCTGTTGATTAGTTTAACTTCGCTAGGGCAGAGATTGTGTGAAGTGGTTTGAAACCAAGGTTTGTTGATGACATGAGGGAATAGTTTGCAGTATGAGTAATCGTGCTCTTGAACAAAATCATTATATTGTCGTTTCCATTGATCCCACAGTTTATTATAGATGAGGCGGATTGCATCTCTAATGGTCCACTTTATGTACCTATAGTTATTGGAGGTAAATGCCTCTTTAGCTGCCAAGTCTACTCGTTCATTTTGCTTGATGTTAGCATGACTAGGCACATAGTGCAGTTCAACATTGGTAATAGTGTTGACAGCAATTTTTGTTAAAATGTTTGCCGCAAAGTAATTGTCTGGCGATTTCTTGATGATGTTTCTTATTGCGTTTTTGCTATCCGTAACAATAGCAATCTTCGACAACTTGGATTCTATAGCGAAATCGATGGCGATTTCGATGGCCATTAACTCCGCTGTTAAGGAGGAGACGTTTTTGTCTGTGTATATGCTTTTGATGATATTGATGTCTTCATAATAAAAGGCTGCGCCTGCTTTATTGTCTTTAATTGAACCGTCAGTGAATAGTAGCTTGAAATTCTTTTGGGAAAGTTTCGTCTTTTTTTCCATAAATAGTTTAGCGACAGTGTCGTTGCAGGCACTATGTTTATTAGCAGCCGAACCTTTAAAGAAATCAAGATCGGCAGAGATCTTTTTTAAGCAGTAGTTTTCCTTATGTACTGATGCAATGCATCTAAAGATAGCTTCATATTTTTTAAAAGTATGCCAATAGCTAGTGTTCTTCGGAGTACTTGAACTCATCAATGTTTCGGCAGCCGGAAGTCCGAAAGCAAAAACCTTGACGAGCTCTTTAACAGTCGCCAATTCCATTCTAAGTGCAGAAGGCAGCTCTGCTGCCATATGATATAAGAACTCCACCGGAGTGGACTTTATCAGGCCAAGTGCCCTTCTTAAATGGGAGTTGCATGCAGTGTGAAATTTCCTTGAGACAGATTTTGACGTGTTTGCAAAGGAAGAACAAGCGTACTCAAGCTTAGATCTGGCAAAAGCTTTAAATAAAGTCAGCGCCCTTTTTGGGCAAATTCCGAAACGGCATCCACTCAAGATTTTTAGAAATATACAAGTTCCATTAGTTTCGGAAATGACTCTTTCTACGTGAGTTAAAGAAGAATTGTTGCTTCTCAGAGTACGGCCCAGAAAATTTAGTGAGTCCACCTCCTCAATCATGGTAGATTGCAGCGATATATTAAGGATTTTTCTTCTTCTGCTGAAATGTATTAACTTTGATTTTGAGGGGTTTATTGATAGGTTAAGCCTATTACAGCTATTCCAGAAAGCATCCATCACATTTGACAGATAACTTCTTGCTTCCTTAAAGATTTTGTGAAAACAGAGAATAAAAAAATCATCTGCATACTGAAAAAGTATACAAACAGCGCTATTGATTTTGTGCAGGTCAGCTGTGTATAAATTGAAAAGCACCGGGCTCAAGCCGCTTCCTTGGCAAAGGCCCTTGTCAACCAGAATTTCCGCATCATCCATGATTAAAGTGCGTCTGCTGAGAAATGAGTGTATCCATGAGACAACCCATTTGTTAAAACTCTTTGTTAATAAGATTTTGGAAAGGATGTTTATATCCGTGGCATCAAAAGCCATACTTATGTCCAGACATGCACCAACTACCTCGAAGCCGCCTGCTTTCAAGTCGTAGATTTTGTTGATCAGATCGTTCAGGCAAATTGTTGTTGATAGACCTCTTCTAAAGGCGTAAGACCTTTCCGGCAATAAATTAAATTTCTCTATGTGATCATCCATGTAGATCTTGATCATACCCTCAATTAATTTCAGGCAAACGCTAAGCAGGCTTATCGGACGGTAGCTAGAGGTAAGCGCAAGATCCTTTCCCTTTTTAGGAATCGGTACAACCTTTATTTTTCTCCAAACCTCAGGAAATGTACCTGACGTCCAAGTGTCATTAATCAGTTTGAATAATGCTTTCTTTTCCACGTCCGGTAGGAGCATTATCATTTTATAAGATATTCCGTCACAGCCCTTTGCAGAGTTGGGGTTACGTGTTGAAAGAAAATGGCAGAAATCGTTGTAGTCGAATAGAAACTGATTGTCCACATTGCAAACAAGTTTGGAGATGTCTGGAGTTATGTGATTAGGGGTTGCCGGAACTTGGGATATTTGCTTCAAGAAATTTATTTTCTGATCAGAAGACCAAGAAATATTAGTTTTTTTAATTTGTTTATATTTTTTTACACAAGAAATTTTTCTCCACATGTCTTTTATGCCGTTCGGATTTGTTATGTCCTTTAGCAGGTTCTCAAAATTTTGTTTTTTGAGTTGTTTAATATTTTTGTGTAAAAGGGAGTTAGCTAAGAATACTGCCCGCGCATCTTCAATACTCTTGGTCCGATGAAATTTTTGTCGAGCGGCGTTTCTTCTACGAAACAGTCTATCAGTCTCGGAGTTCCACCATTTTAGAGGAATGTAGCTATTGTTGGCATCCAAACGAATTGTATTGCGTTTGATTATATGATTAATATTTTCGTTGAATTCTTCTAAGCTATTATTGATTGTAATCTTTGATACATCCCGTAGAATGGCCGACATGCACAGCTTAGATTTTTTAAAAGCCAATTTAAAGTTTGTAAAGAGATCTAAGAGCACTGGAAGGTGATTGCTATTTGTAATTTTGGATTTTTTAACAGACCACTCAAAGGCAAAATTATTGGAATTGGAGAAGGTTACATCAATTGCAGAACCGCTGCCAGAGCGATGCAGAAAAGTATTGGAGCCGTTGTTTAGGCAAAGGAAACCGGTGTCAAGCATAATGTTTTCCAAGATACTTCCCTTTCTGTCAGTCGATTCATTACCCCACAGTACAGATTTGGCATTAAGATCACCTCCTATAATCGATACGCCGGATGTGTTCTTAGCAGTTTTAAAGATGCTGTTACAGACCTTTTCGAAAATATTTAGGTTTATATTGGGAGCACAGTAGGCACTAAAAAGATTCAAATTCTGTTTTAGGTTTAGCGTCGCAATGCCGATAGCTTCACAATCAGAGTTTAATTTTATTATTTTGAATTTGATATTTTTTCTTATATACAGGCCAACTCCTCCGTAACCGTCACTGCGAGCTTTGCCAACAAAGTTGTAGTTAGCAAGACTACAGTGCGCGTTATTGAGGATCCACAATTCTGAGAGTAAGGCTATATCTACGTTATTGTTGTATAGGAATAAATCTAAAAGAGCTTTATTGTTGTGGTGATTCAAACTTTGTATATTATATTGTAGAATAATCATTGTTTATGGATGAGTTAATTTTTTCAATGTCATCAACTATGTTTTCTTTATTTATCTTGTTTTTGATTCCCTGTAAGACTAATCTCACGGCAGGGGGCAGAGCATCATTGTTCCAGTCGGCAAGTATTTTGGTGATTTCCTTGTTCACGTCGTTTAACATGTTCTCATGTTTACTATTGTCAGCACTTATTTTGTGAGTCTGTGCCAGAATGACACCTTCATTTCTTACTGACTCCCCGTTGCGGTAAGATTGGTTAAGTATATAACGTTCATTATTTAAAGCCTCTTTGTAGGCAGCTGAAGTGGCAGCGATGTTTCTTAGTTCGTTAAGCCTGTTTTGGTTTGGTCTGGTTTGACGCACTGCACTAGCATAAGATTGAATGGCGTGAATTTCACTAGCCGCTTCATTAGTGTTGTTCAAAAGTTTAACATTATTTTTCTTCCCGTTGAGGATTGGAAAGTCGCTATCATTTTCTTCAAGAATCGCAAATCTGTTAAAAAGAACGGGATACATTTTTTTAACCTCGTTTCTAGTGAGATTTTGTAAGGTCATGGCTTTTTGGATGGCAAAAGCTTTTTTCCTAGCTGGGCATTCCAGAGCCGTTGAAAGATGCTGTTCTTTGCAGTTGGCACATTTTACTGTGCTGCAGATGCTCTTTTCCTCGTGTGTATCACCACATTTCTTGCATTTCTGCAACTTATCTTTGCACTGAAGGGCAAAGTGGCCAAATCTGAAACATTTATAACACTGATTAAAGTAAATGAAGGGTTTCACCGTACGTTTGGTGTTGTAAAAGCTTATTTCTGAGGGTAATGACAGCCCTTTAAAACTGATCTTTACTCGTTCAGTAGGGACGAGTGTCCAGTTTCCCTCCGAATCTCTTTCTTTTTTTAAAACTCTTTTAATCTGGTCGATTGGTACCGGTGATTCAATTATTTCCTCCAGTTTGGCCTCCGATAGCTTAGTCGGTACTTTAAAGACAATGCCTGTTTTATTGACAAAATGTCTAAAAATTTTTGCCTCATAACCTAGATTAACAAGGTTTTCATCTTTAGCAAGCAGATTGGCCGCCTGTCTAGAATTGCAGGTGACTTTAGCTCTACCGTAGCCAATTTTCGCAACTTCATGTATTCCTGCAAAATTCAACTCGTGCAACTTCATCGCGAGATCGATATCATTAATTGGTTTCCGTCCCCCCTCCGATGAATTGACAGAGTCAATATACACTACGAAAGGACCGGAGTGAATATTGTCATATACATACTTTTTTGGAATGGCGGCTTCGGTGTCCATTTTATCACTAGAAGTGTTTTCCAACACTTTTATTTTTTTATGCAATACGTCTTCATTAATTTCATCATTATTTTTTTCCTTGTCTCTTTTGAGCGAGTTACTCCTTTGTTTGCTCTTATTCATAGTAAGAGCCTTTTTTCAGCCATATTTGGCTTCAAATAAGGCAACTTGCCTTTTTTTGAACCACTAATATCAACTTTCGGCACTTTTCAACAAAAACTGAAACAACCCAAAAAAAAATTAAAATCGCAAGAAAGGCACGTCTGATCACTGTCGCTGTTCAAGCAGGACTTCCCTTTTGAAGTTTATTTTAAATTTTTCATAATTATACCAACGCAACGATGCAGGGTATTTGAGAGTCGTTAACTCTCGACTGCTGCATGTTTACTTACTATGCACTGCTTAAGTGCGAAGGTGACATTGATCAATTAAATTTCAGTGGGGAATGCAGTGGCAGAAGCAATAAAAGACGGCCTGTTAACTTATAGCCAAATTTGTCGATCGCCAAATGAGGAAGTACTGAATATTCTGTTGGCATAATTAAACAACATTTCCGACTGCCCGAAATATTCCCGGACTCGAGTCTTGAAGACCTTTAAGTTATATACAATATTTTTATTAAATGTTGAATTTTGTTGGCTAACTCTTTTTTTTCAGTGGAAAGAGAAGACCCTAAGGAGTGGCAGCATCGATGCAGCAACAGGGATTGACAAAAATGTAAGTTGAATACATACAATAAAAAACGGAAAAAAGTAGAGTCCTAATTTTGCGCCACGTCAATAGGACAAACATTTTCGATAACATTCAAATCCGGTGAGAGGGGGCGGCTAGCTTAATAACTCCATATATTGGGTCGCTAAAAACGTTTTAACAACCCGTGGTCTATGTATTGGAGCATTATAATGTTGATAAATCCTCGGCAGAGGTCTATTTAGACTCATTACTCATATTTAGACTTATTACTTAAAAAAAACGTGTTGGCTCCTCTCGATTTTCTTAGCTATTTCAGAATGTGACTGGCCGGCGTCCTTGTAAGCTTTGATTTGCCTCTGTTAAAGCTTTTCTTCGACCCATTTTATATTTTCTTAATTAAATAATTAAAATTAAAAAAATCCTTCGATCAACGAAAAATATGAGTCTACGTGTCAAAGATAACGATCAAACTAAATGCATGTTCTATTCAAGAGGCGTAAATTTAGGACCCCTCATTTTTTTGGTTTTTAGTTAAAAATTTGTATACCATTCACATATAGTGTATATATATTCTTGATCAGCTCGACGCAAGAGAAAAAGAGCGTCAAAGTAGTAAGCCGTGGATAGTCGAAAGAGTATGCCGTGGACAGTCGAAAAGAGAAGTCGTCGTAAGCAGTCATTAAAGTCGGTCGTCAACAGTCGCGCAAATTAATCAACATAAGTTGTACTTTAAAATTAACTTAATCCTACGTTGTAAGTCAAATTAATCTACATTATTATCTAAACTAGAACTAATTAATATTATAATCTACAATATTACTTCTTATAAAATATATCAATAAAACCAAAGGGTATCGTTCCCTTTACATTTGGGGGCTCAACCAAAAAAGCCAATTAATAAACGAGTGGAAAGTTGAAAGTTGAAAACATTTTAAAATAAAAATGTCAATCGGTAAAATGTCAATCGGTACAAACAGTGCGAAATTTCATTAAAACTTTAAGTTGAAAGTTGCAAACAAAACAAAAAAATAACTAAGTTGTTCAGTTGAAGATTTTTCGTCTGACGCAGTTGAATTTCTCTACCAATAGAAACAATAACGATCGTGTTTAAAAATTTGCGTCAAGGTCAGCGTAACTGACGAAAGCAGACCAAAAGAAAAAAAAAACAATAGCAAACGACGTTGCGGTATGTTGGTGCCGTTATTGTAGTCGACAGGAGTCACACACATCCAAACAAATCAGCAGCGGGCGACATTGTAGTTACATATACATACAAGTATTTACTATTTTGATCTGCCTACTCTAGTGATGCCCAAGAAGAGAGCTCGCATACTTGTAAGCGGTTAATGAGTAGTATGGCAAGGGGTGTGCGGCTAAAGGGAACTTACTCGTATGTGTAGGCAATGAGCTCGAGAAATGAGAGCGTCATACGAGTGTATGTGTGAGCTTAAAATCCATTGCACTATGGGGCAAATAAATGCAAATACTGAGTAATTTTTAATTTATTATTTTTGTTAACATATATTTTTTTTTTATTATTATTTTTGTTTTTTTGTAATACATAAGGAAGAAAAAAGTAAAACAGTAATTCTTGTCTTTCGTTAGCAAATGATATAGAACCAAATATAGATTTAAAAAAAAGGAA
This sequence comes from Leucophenga montana, assembly GCA_035044765.1. Taxonomy (NCBI): domain Eukaryota; kingdom Metazoa; phylum Arthropoda; class Insecta; order Diptera; family Drosophilidae; genus Leucophenga; species Leucophenga montana. Next base: position 34,530 of record JAWNNQ010001395.1, on the reverse strand, counting down.
GTATTGTTATCCGAAAGGATAGCATCTATATTTGGCTCTATATCATAATATATATAATTTTAGCGTTGAAAAGAATTGTTCACATGAGTATGTGCTGCCAAACATTGCAACAATGTTGGCTACAAATGCACGTATGTTAGAATATTTTATGGGTCAAAGCCGTTTATAAAAATCAACAATGCACTCTGACTCCTTGCATGTCTATTAATTCCATTTGTATATCATGGGGTGCAATATGAGGAGCTACTGCGAAAGGTGACACAAATATTTCAAATTTTTGCTTTAATGGCCGTAATTCCAGAAATCTTTCTTCAAATTGGCTTTCAAGTTCATCGATTTCAGCACTATATTTGAGCACATTTAGTGGTTGAACTTCAAAAAGCTTCTGAAGACAGGGAAAAAAGTGGAAAACGTTGTCCCTTATTTGTCTTTTCCAAAGTGTAAGCTTTAGTCGAAATGCATCGATTTCATTGCTCATGCTTGAAATAATTTTATTTCGCCCCATTAAAGCTAAGCTTAAGACATTCAAATGTTGCGATATGTCTGTCCTAAAAGCTAAATTTCTGCACTCATTTTTATTAGGTTCATTCAAAACAATTTAATTCAAGCTAACCGGCATGCAGACACCACTTTTGAAGAAAAGACAACCATAGTACGAAAGGAAAGAGAAAGAAAAAGAGAAAAACGAAACATGCGGCTACCTCCCCGCAAGCAGCCACTACACCATGGTTTCTACCATAGTGTGGTCAGTGTCCGTCGCACCGCGGGCCCGAAATCAGACGGCTTTTCACACAGACACGAGCCGAAGCATGTCACTTTTGCTACTTCTCACTCTTATTTGTTACGCACACTATCAAACGCAATCTTTGTTTCCCCTTTACCCCTACCCAAGGCACACCCGGCACCATGCTAATACGAGCAAGCTGTGTGCTCGTATTAGCAATGTGCCTGCTTTAGCACATTTGGGCATCACTAGTCTACGCTATCGAAGGGGAAATTGACGAAGACGAAGCGTACACTGGTAAAGAAACAAACCAAAAATGGGGTGCAGCACGAGCAGGAGCAAGACGAAGCATCGAACACGTTGGAAGACGATATATTGAAAGTAGAACAAAACATTAGTGCGGACAGCAGTGTTAACAAGTGTTACAGTTGTTATCGTTGAAAATGCAAGCTTATGAACAAAAGCATAATGAAATTAAAATAACCGCTGATAATTTTGAAAAAGTAGTATGCGAGTGTGATGGTTACTCAATACCAATAAATAAATGGTTTGAAATTTTTGAACAAAACGCAGACGCATATGAGTTGACAGACAAGCAAAACTATGTTCAGGCGCGTGGCAAAATGTGCGGTGCAGCAAAACGGGTTTTAGAAGCAGAAAATTGTTGTGTTTATGAAAATTTAAAGCGCACGCTGTTAGAAAAATGAGTGTCAATTGAAATTTTTTTTTTTAACCGTTTAACTCTATTTGCAATCTATCTACGTAGGACAATCAGCAAATTGTAAGGTTGAAGGACACAATTGACTATGCGTTGGCGGAGCCGTTGTGGGATAAGAATAAGATGGTTTTGGGGAGGTGGGGAAGGGGAATGTGGTAGTAAAAATAAACGTGAGCCTGTTATTGCCTCCCATGAGGAAGATCGAGCGGGTGAAGCCTTTTGAGCCTTCTTGTACTGGAGCTACTGTCGAGCAGGTTAATGGCAATTGTGTTGGTGTGCCTGTCGAGCCGGTTTTGATAAGAGTTGCTTAGTCTAGTAATTTCCTGGTGTACCCAAGGTACCCCGAGTTCCTCGTGGTCAATTGAATAGTGTCGATATTCATCAAAAGATCGATTGAACAGTATAGATAAGAAGCAGTTCAGTCAACAGAAAGCAAGTGTAAGCAACGGCCAGCATGCAGGACATTATAAAAAGAAAGAGAACTGATTTAATTGTGGTTCAGCGGAGCGCTTAGTAAAGACTGCAATTCTGAAGTGAAGTGTTTTAAAAGGTCACATTTCAAATAATTGCCCAAAAAAATAGCACTCGGTTGTTGATAGCAGCCGTTTAAAGTTGATAAAAATTAATGGCGTTAATATAGATTGCTTAGTGGATACGGGATCAGACGTGTCAATCATAAAAGTGTATCTATGTTGCGTAGGCTAGGCAACACGACAACTAAGCCGATTGGATATTTTAATGCACTAATAACCGTTGACGAGCTTCAAACCGAACAAAAGTTTCTTGTTGTACCAAACTCCAAAATGGAATATGATGCTTTGTTGGACTACGATTTCATCAAAAAGTTCCGGTTGATAACAGACGTACACGGAATCACATTCCAAAGTCTTAATGCTGAACTGAAGTCTGCAGATGAGTATGATTGCGACACTTTTAATGTTTTTGAAATATCAACTGTTACAGCCCCGCCTCAATGTATTAAGAAAGTTGAGCAATTAATAGAAAATAGTTACAGGGTGCCTGAAGCAGCTACAGAGCAGTGTCCGATCGAATTAAAAATTATTCCTGATGGAGTAATAAAGCCGTTCCATTATTCGCCTATCCGATTAGTGTAAATGAAGCTGAAGCCGTAAAAAATCCAGTTGATGAGTGGATCGAGCAGGGTGTGGTGTGCAAGTCGTCAGCAAACGTAGCAAGAAAAGTAGTCGTGGTGAAGAAAAAAGACAACACACTACGTGTTTGTATTGCCTACAGAAAATTAAACAGTATGGTGTTGGAAGACTGTTTTGCTGTGCCTTTTATTGAGAAGGTATTGGAAAAACAACAAGCTGCCAAGTTTTTTACTTTAATGGACCTAGAAAATGGTTTCTTTCACGTTCCTGTAGAAGAAGGTAGTAAAGTGTATACTGCCTTTGTCACCAAAGAGGGTCTGGTCTGTTCGAATTTAATAAAGCACCGTTTGGTTTCCAAAATTCACCAGCAGCGTTTATTCGTTTCGTGGACCACATATTTCAAGAGCTGATCAATGAAGACATAATGCAATTAAAAAGATTTCTTGAGACAGCAGCGTAGTACAATCTGAAAGTCAAGTGGAAGAAGTGTAGCTTTCTGCAGTCACGCATAAATTTTCTTGGCCATATTATAGAAGACGGCACAATTTCGCCAGGAAAAGGAAAGACAGCTGCAGTCAGTCGTTTTGCAGAACCGAAAAACATTAAAGCAGTCCAAGCATTTCTGGGTCTCACTGGATTTTTTAGAAAATTCATTCCTGGATACGCCCAAGTAGCACGTCCGTTGACTAATTTATTAAAAAAAGACATTGAGTTCAACATTGGTCCAACAGAGCGCAAATCGGTACAGCAGCTGAAGCAGTCACTAATAAATGAGCCGTTACTACATATTTATTCACGAGAAGCACCAACCGAGTTACATACAAAGATGGTTATGGAGCAGTGCAGTTGCTGACATTCGACAATAAGTTGCACCCAATATATTTTTGGAGCAAGAAAACATCCGAAGCTGATTCTAAAAAACACAGTTATATTCTAGAGGTGAAAGCTGCATATTTGTGGGCTTGAAGAAATTTCGGCATTATTTGTTGGGAGTCCGTTTTAAGTTGGTCACGGACTGTGCAGCCTTCAAGCAAACTACAAAAAAGCAAGTTATTCCAAGAGAAGTTGCGCAGTGGATCTTGTATCTGCAAGATTTCAATTTAAATATTGAACATGTGGATTACCTAAGCCGTTACCCGTAGTCATGTATGGTTGTAACTGCAGAGCTTTCAGCACGCTTGAAGAAGGCACAACAAAACGATGATCAAATTAAAGCTGTAGTAGAAATAATAGAACGACCGTACATGGACTGCAAGTTGAAAGGTGCTCTGTTGTTTAAAGTTGTCAACGGTATTATTCTAGAGCCACACGAAGTTGGTCATTACTCCACACTGAAGACTATGCATTCAATCCAACAGCAGTATTGGATTCCTGATGTTGAGAGTAAGGTAAATAAAGTTGTTACTAATTGCGTCAAGTGCATTATTCACAGTAGAAAGACGGGCAAGCGCATTGTGAGCGACAGAGGTTCAGCATTTACTGGAACTGCATTTTCCGAATTTATGAATACCAACAAAGTCGAACATGTGTGGTGAACGACAGGTGTGGCCAGAGGATGTGGTCAAAACGAACGGATTAACCGTTCAATATTATCAATTTTATCAAGGATATCAGCTGATGAACCATCCATCCAAGTGGTATCAAGTATGTACCACAGGTTCAGAAAGCCATAAATACGCACGTGCATGCATCAACAAAGTCGTCGCCGTTCGAAGTCGTGTTTGGCACCAAGATGTATAGTCAAGCTGAAGATCGTTTAATAGAGCTGCTAAATGCAAAAATGGTTACGCAGTTCAACGATGAGCGTCAACTGCTGCGCGATGCCATAAAACAGAATATAAAGAAAGCACAGCCGAGCTACAAACGCGACTACGATAAAAAACGTCTAGTCGAGCATGGGTACAAAGTTGGAGACCTAGTGGCTATTAAGAGGACTCAATTTTTTTCTGGGCGTACGCTTGCCAGTGAATTTCTGGGTCACTATGAAGTAACAAAAATAAAAACAAATGGGCGATATGACGTCAAAAAAAAGCGGCTCACATCGAAGTACCTAATGTTACAGCAACAAGCTGTGATCATATGAAGCTGTGGAGATTTGTGTCCGAAAACGAGGAGTTATTGTCATCTGGGTCAGATGATGATGATCAGGAGGGCCAAATGTAAGATGGTACACACAAAAATGAGACACCCGTTATTAATATAGAAGAAAGGCTTTAACGACTAATAGCAACAAGCGACAAACAACATCAAGAGCAACTAAAGCTGCGTCAAAGTAGTAAGCCATGGATAGTCGAAAGAGTACGCCGTGGACAGTCGAAAAGAGAAGTCGTCGTAAGCAGTCATTAAAGTCGGTCGTCAACAGTCACGCAAATTAATCAACATAAGTTGTACCTTAAAATAAATTATATTTGTTGGTAAGCGCATTACTTGAGAACAGCTGAACCGATTTGGCAAATTTGGATTAAATGTTCGTAATAATGTTTTTAGGGCAACAAAACTTTTAAAAGTTGCTCGAAAAATTGAAAAATTAGAAGAAAAAAAAAACAGAAATTGGTATTTCCTCAGGATTTTTTGTATGAATTCAAGACCATAAGTCATGCTTCGAACGATGTAAAAGAAACAATGAAGCACGGAGGATGTAGTATGATGGTGTGGGGATGCTTCACTTGGTGGAACGTCTGTCCATTGATTAAAATCGATGGTATAATGAAAAAGGAACATTACCTTCATATTTTATAGTCTAATCTGCCGGACTTTGTAGATGAATTTGCTTATCCAGAATGTGAAGTAGTTTTCCAACAAGACGGCCCAAAAGATAACGATTTCAAAAAATGCAGGGGCCTGCCCCGATCTAAGCCCAATCGAAAATTTATGGGCTTTGCTGAAGAAACGACTGGCACGCTACGATACTGCACCGAAGGCATTAAACGAGCTTTGGAGTCGAGTAGCCGACTATTTGGCTAAAGATGTACTCTGCCGCCGCTGTAGTCAGGCTGGCCATCATATGCGTTAGTGCAAGAACAACATTCATTGTAGGAATTGTGCGTTTAAGGGCAAGCATGCTGAACACTATGATATCAGAAGCTTGTCCAATATATGCAAATATGTTGGCTAGGGTGAAGGCCAGACATTGATGGGGTTGAACTGTCAAAGGTCTTACGCCGCAATGGGTGGTCTTGGCGTTGCTATCTGTGAATGGAATAGCAGTGTAGCTCTCATGCAAGAGTCGGGATCAGTGAATAACTATGTGACGGGTCTGCTGGATAAAAGAGCACAGGCTGCTATAGATGTGAACGATAGTCATATTGAGTGCGTCCTAGTAAATGCCACTGAATATGGCGTGTGTGTTAATGTTAGTGAGGTTTTTGGGAATATTTTCATAAATAGTATTTATTGTAAGTTTAGTGAGCCCTTTTACCATTATATAGAGTATATGTGTGTATATGGACTCGGTGCTGAGGCTGGTAAATGGGCAGCCCATATTGGTTGGCATGGATGCAAATGCGTCCTCTCCCCTGTGGTTCAGTAAGGAATCCAGACACTCGACTTGATACCAGAGTCACAGTCGGGAAGTAATCCTAGCCGAATGGTTCATTGCCGGGGGTATGCGGGTTGTCAATGAAGTCAGCCAATCGTACACGGTCGATAGCCCGAGTGGGGTAAGTGACATAGATGTCACTCTAGTTATTGAGGTAGCAAGTATGTTTGGTTTTAGGTGGATTGTGATTAAAAGTGAGGGATTAAGTGATCACAATCTAATTAGGATTGATATGACTTTCTCCCCCATTATGAGTGAAGTGGAGGATAAGATAAGGTGGCGCACTGCAAATTTCTCACTTTATGGAATGAATGTTAGAGAAGCTTCTTTGGAAATGCCTTTTGATGCATTTCAGAGTTTAAGCAAAGATGAACAGAGTAAGTGCATAAATAGTTGGATGCTGTGGGTAAATAATATAATGTTTGACGTTTGTCGTAAGACAAACATAAAGAAAATTAAATGGTGGACGCGCGAGCTTAACGCTAAGCGAAGATGGGTTAGGCGCCTGAGAAAAGTATATCAAAGGACAAGATCCAGTGGGTCGTCTAATTTGGACCAATTTAGGTTGGACTTTAGACGAGGTGTGACTCGATTCTTAAGGTCAAGTTGAGTGACTGGAAAGATTTTTTAAATAGGAATAAGCATGACTCTTGGGGTGAAGGAAAAAGAGTAGAGAAATGTGTGTATCTGTCTTTCGTGTTGGGAATTCCGAGTTAACAACATGGAAGGATTGTATGAATGCGCTGTTGTCAGAGTTCTTCCCTAGGGTGGTTGATGGGGACACTCCTCCAAGCGTGAAGGCAACTTGTGGTCCACTACAACTGGGAGAGCTTGAGGTTGCTTTTTCAATGCTTAGATCGAGGAAGTCACCGGGCCTTGATGGGATTACCGGAGAGATGTGTAAAAGCATCTGGAAGGTCATCCCTGAACACTTGTGTACCCTATACAGTAAATGTGTGAATGAGGAGTATTTTCCAAATGTTTGGAAATGTGCGAGAATAATAGTTTTACTGAAGTCTCTGAAAAAGTGAGGAGTAATCCGCGCTCTTACAGGGGTATCAGTCTGCCTCCAGTTCTTGGAAAAGTACTGAAAAGATTTTTAGTGGAACGATATTGTCGTTGAAAGCTAAATGTCGGAATGACAATTTGGTTTCAGGATGCTTGGAAGTGTGTGCTTGATAATGTAGAGTCAACCACCTCTAGATATGCTCTGGGCATTTTTGTAGATTTCAAAGGAGCTGTCCACGCCAAGGTCTACGACTAACAATGTCTTCAAGTTTAAATTTAAATGCCACCTTGCAACTGACAACAACGTTGTCAGAACCCTGCAAGCCCGAAATAACCTAATTCTCTAATTAGCCCAATCTTATTCATGGTCCATCGTTGCCTTAACGAAACTATCAGCGCTAATTGCAAATTTTTTTTTTTTTTTTTTGAGGATTTTTGTTACTCCTTAGCTCTCTAAATGAAAGAAAGGTCGGAGAATTATTTGGCCCATGAAGACGCCATACACGATTTGATTGTGTTTTACTTTGGCTTGCATTTACTGAGCTTTGTATTTTTTGAAGCTATGATTTGGGTATATTTGCGAAAGACGAAGCTGCATAATCCACTTTTGCTCTAGAGAAAGCCTTGAAGAATTGAATCGCTCGAGATGGATGAATTCCGTATCTGCAGCCACTGAGTAAATTTAGAAAATAATCTTTTTGTTTGCTTTTTTTTATTATATGGTTTACGTCTTCAATGCGTGTACTATTATCAGAGTTATATCGTTCCAAATAACTTATTTGCTTAACATTTTTTAGGTGAAATCCATTAATTTCTATTTGTAGAGGCGTTAAAACATATAATGTTTGTTTTGCTATGATTGGGTCGCAAATCTATACTTGCGCAATTTGCTTCAAAAACAACCAGTGCATCTCGTAGATTTGATTTTGCTTCATCAAGCGTTTTATTGTAACACACCAAGAAAAAATCATCCGCGAACTGGTATAAAGTACGGTTATCATTATTAATACAATGCAATTGTGTTGTGTAAAGGTTGAAGAGGGTAGGACTAAGTCCACTACCTTGGGCAATTCCCTTATTGGTATTATGCGTAGCATCATCTAAATGTAGCACTCTCCTGTCAAGTACACCTCGTATCCATTCTACTATGTGTGAGTTGTATTCCAAATTCTTAAGTATTTGTGTCAGTTTGTTGATATTCACATCCTCGTAGGCTTTCTCGATATCTATACATGCAGCAGTTACAAACAATTTGTCTTTCACGAGAAATTTTGAATTTGAAATTCTTTCTTGAAGTAATTTTGCTTCTGTGATGTGGGCTTCAATATGTTGTTTAATCATTCTTTCTATTAATTTAAGTGAGGTAGATAATAAACTTATAGGTCACCAATTGGATAAGACTGCTGCATCTTTGTTTTTTTTTTTGGGTATAGGTTTCACCTTGATGTGTCTCCAAATTTCTGGCACTTCTCCTGATTTTCATATATTATTTAAAGTGGAATGAAACTTTCTCTTTTCTGAATCCGGCAGAAGGTTTAGCATTTGAAATGATATGCCATCTATACCCTTAGCGGACCGTGAGTTCCTAGTATTTAATTAATTAGTGAAATTTTTGTAAGATAGCTCAGGAATTATCTCGCCACTTGCATCATTTAAGTTATTAATAGTCATATTTGGATTAAAAATGCACGCAATTTTTCTAAGGTAAGCGTCTTTTTCTTCAAAATCCCACGAATTATTTGTATTTTTGATCATATTGAACTTCTTTAGATTCGAAATGGATCTCCACATATATTGAACTGATTCCGGATTAGATAAATTGTCTTATAGTAAGTTAAAGTTTTTACGTTTGGTTGAAGTGATGTGTTCATCCTGGTTTAATTTGGGACTGAAGATATAATTGTGCATTTGTGAAGCTTTTAAATTTGTAGTATTTCATGTCAGCATTTCTACACCTAAAAAGACGATTGGAAATTTCTGGCCACCAGTGTTTGGCTGTGTAATTATTGTTCTGAATTTCAATAGAACTGATGCGTGAAATCTCTTTAAGTTGGCTATACATATGCTCTATATCTCCTTTTAAATCGATAAGCTGTAAGTTACGAACTAACAATGTAGGGATTGTTTTATATCTTTTTGTTACTATAATTCGATGGTTATCAAATAACCTGATAATTATGGGTTTGTGAGGGCTGTTAGTTAAGTGTGTATTTGATACTTTCCATTCAAAGTTAGATGTTCCCAAAATAAAGGACAGATCTATTATGGATTTAGCTCTGCCAGTTTCATATGTTATATCCTCGTTGTTTGCGCAAATAAATGAATAATCGAGTGCGATGCTCTCAATAAAGGAGCCTTTGGGATTGCACGATGAACAACCCCAGCTGGTGGATTTCGCATTAAAGTCTCCAAGCAATAACGTTGTATTGTTGTTCTTCCGGAAGAGGGAGAACATTTTTTGAGTTTCAATTTGGAAAAAGGCTAAATCTGTTTTAGGGGCAAAGTACACACAAATAACATTAATATTTTTCCTGAGATTCAGTGTTGAAATAGCTATTACTTCCGCCTCAGACTGAATATGAATTTTTTTGAATTTAAAATTTTTCTTTACGTATATACCAACTCCACCATAACCATCAGGCCTATTTTTAGAAATAAAGTTAAAATCTTTAAGACTAGATTCCGCATTGTTAATGAGCCATGTTTCATTAAGAGATATAATATCTATTTGATTATTGCTTATTATTAAACTGTAGTATCCTCATAATGTTGCATTCATACCATTATTGGCATTCAATAGGTGTAAATCATTGTAAGTTTGTACTCTATTAATAGTGTTTCCGGAAGCATTGAATCGTTTGTCCCTGACAATAATTCTTTGATGATGAATTTGTTTGCAATATCCAAGGGATCTGTGTATGTGTCGTTTATATTATTTGTACATTTCGAACTCGGTAGGTCTTGGACTGAGATAGCTTCTCTATCTTGCGCTTTTTCTGCTTCTCTTTCTCTATTAATATTCCGTTTGACGACCTTTGCATATGACGCAAATTGATGCAGCGGCTTGACCGCCTCTTGGTTCATATTTAGGGTGTTGTTGTTTATACTCTTTTTTAATTTTGGGAAATCTATATTTATTTATTTATTTAACAACTAACAAATTAATATAAAGATGTTGCTTATAGTACTTAACAAAATAATTAAATGAAAATTAAATTAAAAATTATAAGTTATAATTATTTAATACATTACGAACAGAATTTATAGGGAGATCTGGAGAGATTAAATTGAAGTTATAAAATCTGTTATATGTAGAACATAATACGCGAAACGGATAGTAGCATGCATAATTAGTTGTACACGTGTATAGGTGGAACAATGAGAAGTTTCTAGTAATTCTTAAAGGAATAGAGAAATTTAATTGCTCCAATAAATAGGGTGAATAAATATCACCGGAGATAAGTTTCTGGATGAATAAAGCCCCAAGTATATTTCTACGTTTTTCTAGTTTAGGCAGATTGATTAAGTTTAATCGATGTGTATAAGGCGGTAAATTTATACTAGGATTCCATCACAAATTACGCAAAGCCAAAAGAAGTAACTGCTTTTGCACAGATTCTAACTGTACCTTATAAACTGAGTATTGCGGATTCCAAATACAACAAGCATATTCAATTATGGGGCGGACCAATGCAGTGAATAAAAGTTTCGTAACGTAAGGATCATTAAATTCCCGCGACCATCGTTTGATAAAGCCAAGCAAACCCATTGCCTTATTACAAATAATATCAATGTGGGAAGAGAACAAAAGTTTTGGGGCAAAAAGAACGCCAAGGTCATTAATTGAAAATACACGCGCCAGTGCAGAGCTTTCGACAAGGAATACAGATAAAATAGGTATTCTACGACAGAAAGTCATTACTTTGCATTTATCGCAATTTAGCACTAGGCCATTACGACGACACCAGTTATGAATTATATTTAAATCAGATTTTATCAAATCATGGCCCTCAGCACCATTGTAACTCAAACATAACGTAACATCATCTGCATACATCAGTGTATGGCAGTAAGATATGTTATCAGGCAAATCATTAATGAAAAGTAGAAACAGACGGGGTCCAAGGTTACTACCCTGAGGTACACCTGAAAAGACATCAATTCTGTGAGATAAGGTGTTATCAAATACTAGACATTGTGAACGGGAATCCAAATAGGATGTGATCCATTTGACTAAAGCTTAAGGAAAACCTAAACATTCAAGTTTGTAAACCAAAATCCGATGATTAACACAATCAAACGCCTTACTAAAATCGGTGTAAATAACGTCCGTTTGTAAACCATTAATAAAGCCTTTGTTAACCAATGTCGTAAGTTCCAATAGATTAGTAGAAACTGATCTATTTCTAAGAAAACCATGCTGTGCAGAAGAAAAAAGAGGCTTACAGTAAAATTGTAGTTGATCGGTAATTACCTTTTCAAAAAGTTTAGGAATTGCGCATAACTTTGCAATACCTCTCTAATTAGCTATATTCAGCATCTTAGCTATATTTACAGCCTTTTATAATGGAGATGAATTATAAAAGATTCCTTCCAAATTTTAGGTACTGTACATTCTAAAAGAGATAGTTGAAAAAGGTGTAGTAAAGGATCACAAAGTGAAAATGCACAGTTTTTAAGTACAGCTGAAGGAGCATTATCAGGACCACAATAATAGTTAATTTTGAGTAGAAGTAAATGTTTAAGTAGCGAATCTTTAGAGATAGTAGGGTTTGGTATATTATGCGCATAACCATTTGAAACATAAACTTCGCTAGTAGACAAGTAAACTGATTGAAAAAATTGTGCAAACAAATTGGATGCTTCTTGCGAAGAAGTAGCAGTAGAATTGTTAAAGAACATACTCGAAGGATATGATTACGACGTTCGTTTAGAATTAACAACACGGAAAAATGATTTTGGGTCATTTCGAATGTTGTTTTTAATTCTAACTAAGTAGCTATTGTATGATTTTTTATTAGCTGATTGAAAATTTGCACGTGCAACTGCATAACTTGCGTAATTTAGAAAAGTTTTGGTTTTTAAATATCGCTTATAATACCTTGATTTTATGTTTTTTAAATGACACAACTGACGTGCGAACCACGGGGGATTAGAGGAACATATCGGTGTAAAGAAAGGAACACATTCATCAAAATATTGAGATAAAACATCATAAAAAACATAACAAGCGCTTTCTATGTCATGGCTATAAAAGAGATTTGACCAATCGGTGTTAAGCAAAAGACAATTAAGCTTAATCAAGTCAGTTTTTTTAAAGCAACGACGCATTCAGCTTGAGTTTCTGAAACTTAAAACCATTTTCAGAGTTGGGTGGTATTTATCCTCAGGATTGGAAACTGGAAAATTTCGAGTGACAAACACATCTAAAGTTCTATCCACAAATATGAGGTCAAGCAATCTATTAGAACAGTTAAATATGCTATTAATTTGATGCAGTGACAGATTAAAAATATTGTCAAAAAATTCTAGATGCACTGATGGAATCAATGACGAGGAGTTTTCACAAATAATCCAGGCCACCTTGGGAAGGTTAAAATCACCCATAACAATAAGGTAATCGTTAGAGTTTAAAGAATTATAAATGCACTGAATAGCAGAAACGTGTGACTGGTAAACGCTAGCATCAGATGCAGGCGGAATGTATGAACAAGTAATAAATAATCTGCAGCTCAAAAATTGGATAACAACACATATGAATTCAATATCTGCTGAAAAATCTCCAAGGTACATTTCGCAAGCAAAACTAGACTTAACAGCAATAAATACTCCACCACCATTACACGTGAGTCGATCCTTGCGGAAAATTGAAAAATTATCAGATAATATTTCAGAGTTTAAAATATTAACATCTAACCAAGTCTCGGTAAATACAAGAATATCAGCATCAATGCCAGTACTTTTAAGATATAAATTAATTAATTTGTTTTTTAAGCCTCTTACATTTTGATAATTAATTATAAGAGGACAATTTAATTTAAATTAAGAGTATTAGATGTAGATGTAGAGGTTCCGGCCAGTTGTTGAGGTAAAACTGCAGTTGGTTGTGTCGATCTCGGTTTTTTTCTTTGTGCATTTTCCTTAACCAGTGTGAACTCTGGCCAAAAACTAGCACTGCAGATGAGGTCGAAAAATTCGAACGGAACACTCAGTTTAAATGACGCGATGTTCCTTGAATAGTTGAATGGAAATTTCTGCACCGCTACCTTAGAAGGAGTAATGCAGCTTTTGGAAGTTATAAATCGCAGTTATAAATCGCGCAACCGTATTCAAAATTTTTGTAGATTTAGTTCTGTGTTCCATATTACGTGTAACAACGGGATCATTTGCAAGTTCCGTCCTTTCGTCTGACAGAATATCAAACTTATTGTCAAAAATATTCTTGTATTTGATCCTGGCTTCTTTGATAGAAAGGTTCTGCAGAGTCATCATTTTTTTTAAAGCTAAAGCTTTCTCTCTTACTGGGCAGTCCTTAGCCGTAGGCTCGAGGTTACCCTTGCAATTGGTACACCTTGGCACATTTTCACAGTTTAGATCGGGGTCGTGCACCGCGAAGCACACCCTAAAAACTGCCATCTGAAACACTGCCCAAATGGAACAAATGGCGATTCAGTATATTTGGTCCATCCAATTACAACTTTTCTTGGAAGTTCCAGGCCTTGGAAAATTATTTTTATGCGTTTCGTTTTAATGAATATATCTTTATTTGTTGTGTCTTTCCTAGTGCATCTTATATATTGTAAATTGGAATTGGGGACTTAATATAATCCGCGATCATCTCTAAAGGCGTTTCGGTGTCAATATCATAAATTAAGTCAGTCTTAGTGAGCAAGTGAATAAACATTTTTGTAGTGTAATTGTAATCTGCCAACTCCTTTATGAAATTATTCGCTGGAATAGCATTTTTAAAAATTACCTTGCTTCTTCCGAATTCTATTTTATAAATTTCCTCAATTGCTTCAATCTTTAGTTCCATTAGAGTTCTAGTAAGCGATAGGGCATTTATAGGTTCTCTATTATTAAGGTCCGCACTTACCTTATCTACGTAAACAACATAAGGCCCCTTTTGTGAATTGTTATAGTTTGTGACAGAGATGTCATTTAATACACACATATTCTCATTATTACTCTTTTGATTTCCTTGGTCTTTGCTTTTTTTTCGTTTTCCCAATAGCGGACTATGTAACTAGCACGTGTGAAAGAAAAAAGAAATGAAAAACAAGAAAAAACGTTAACTTCGGTTGAACAGAAGCTGTAATACCATTCACACGAAACTTTAAATAGTATTGTAATACATAAAAGTGGGGGTTTAAATAGGGGGTGGTACACGCTCACTAGTATATGTGTATGAAGCGATGTAGTAGATGTGTCAGATGCCGCCATATCGAATTTCAAGTTGATATTGACGTTTCCCATACAAATGCATAAAAGTGAACTGTGGGTTTATATGGGACTACCTCAAAAAGTGGGCGGGACACGCCCCTTTGTATATGTATATGAAGCGCTGGTCCATTAAATCCACAAAATCAAATTGGAATCTAATATTGATCTAAATGAAGGATTTTTTTCATGTATGGGGGCTACCTCAAAAAGTGGGCGGGCCACGCCCAATTGTCTATGTATGTTTAGTGGCTGTAATATTGACTTTAATAAAAAAGTTTTTCCTACAACAAGACAAAAGTGGACCATCGGTTTGTATGGTAGCTACCCCAAATAGTGGGCGTGGCAGGTCAATCTTGATACTCTATAAAACTACAATAAAAAAAAATGCGCAACAACATACAGACGGGCAGATGGACATGGCTAGATCGATTCGTCTCGTCGAGCTGATCAAGAATATATATACTTTATGAGGTCTACGATGGCTCCTTTAATGCGTTACAAACTTTCAGACAAACTGATAATACCATTTCACACTATGTGTGAATGGTATAAAAATAATAATACATGCAGAGTGCATAAAATAAAGTACATATGTACAAGTTAACACAAGCATTGCTTAAGTCTCGTTGTCGACAATAATGTCAGCAACTCGAGCATCAACCGTAATTCGATACACGGTATCTTGTACGTCACAGTCACAAATGACGTCGCTGCCAAGTTTACCGCTCAAGGGTTTCAGTGGACTTTCATACCCCCTCCAGCTCCACACATGGGAGGATTGTGGGAATCAGCAGTCAAAAGCTTTAAATCCCATTTTAATAAAGTTACCACCAACCAAAAATTTTCTTTTGAGGAATTTGCTACATTGCTAATTCGAATTGAGGCAGTACTTAACTCTAGGCCTCTCTCACCACTAAGTAATAACCCAGACGAGTTGCTCCCGCTTACCCAACGCCACTTTCTTCGTGGTGCACCATTACTGGCTGTACCTGAGCCGCCTCAGCACTCGTCAACCTAACTATGTATTTTACCGTCTCAATAAATTAATAATAATTTCTTTCTCGCTAAACTCTCAATATCTCAACCCTTCATCTGAACTCAATACTAATATAATTCATCTTTCACAGCATCTGTTACCAGTGCAAACTGTGTCGCCGAACGCACGCAATACGTTTCTGTAGAAAATTCCACGAAATGGACGTCGTCACACGTCGTCAGACTGTTCGGCGCTTGAGCCACTGATCAAATTGCTTGGCTCAGTCTCATACAATGGAACGATGCAGCTCAAAGAATGTATTCCAAGTTTGTGGCGACAGCCACCACACACTTCTGCATCTACATCATTGCACCACAAAAAGGGCTAGTGCACACCCTAGCGCTAGCCGGATTAGAAGAAGACCGTTGGACAACGGTCGGTACCACACGTGCATCGAAACAGAGAGGTCTGCAGCATCATCGTCATCGCCATAGTCGTACGCTCCGCGAGATCGCCGTCAGACTAGCGATGCAATCGCTCCGTCTAATGCGCAACTGCCTAATTGCACCCATGCAAGGGCGGTATGTCCACGCCAAGATGGACTAACTATCTTCACGTTTAAATTTAACTGCCAAACGGCCGCAGTCTCACCATAGTGCCGTACACATTTAGTATAACCAAATTGTCAACGAACAAATAATACTCGTTACTTTTTATATGTATTTTTTTATGCTCGCTGCGTCGAGCGATTAAGAAAAATAAAACTTCATTGTTCAATTGAGAAAAGGGATCATGCGTTATCATGCAGTATGGTAGTCCCATAGATTACGATTGAGCTCAGCAACGAACGAGAACGGGAGTGTACATACCAACTCACAAAACGTCTTCACGTTGTGGACAAGCTCTAAGGATGGTGATGCTCAATTTTATTGCTATAGAAAATGTTTGGCTTAGCAAACTAAATTGATGTAAAGCACTCGTTTAAAGCGATTTCGAAAGAAATATTCTTCTTATCACTTTTGAATCTATTCAAATCGAAAGTAGTTGCACATTCTAAACAATCTAAAGTAATTGTTGTCATAATCCAGGCTATAAAATTTCAGCGATTGATCTAGGTTCTTGCTAAAAATATTTTAGTTTTGCACAATCTCATACGTGATCGGACAGAAAAAGTGTTGCAGGATTAACAGCAGATTCTTTAATCCGGTCAGTCAAGGATGTGGCGAAATTTTACAACCCAAATAAATAATGTTGTTGAGCATGCGCAACTTTTGTCTTAATCCCTTTTGTACCTGAATTTCGGTATTCCACAGGCTGCATCAAAGTTTCCAGGTAGAGGACAATATGTACATGTGCAGATATGTCACTTGCGAGCACGTAAACAATGCTAAAGTAATAAAAGATAATTAATAATGATATAATATAAATATGATGGCTTACAGGAAATTGCATTCAGTCTTCTGCAAGACATCATCCAAGAAACATTGCATAAAATAAGATATTTACTTAGGGCAATTGCGGAACGCTTTGGCAGCTAAAATATAAACAAAGTATTCACATAGAATTGATCCAAAGCAACTAACTAGCGATAATGGCAAGGAAAAACAATTAAGTACGGAGCCAAGAACAATGGAAAAGCAACAACCTCAACCAGTGCCAATGAAACCATAGCGTATGGCAATTGAGGGTTATAAGCGACAACGACCGAAGCTTCCAAGATATAGCGAATTTAAAGCTGACGTTACTAGAGCAGCATTTCCGAAGGAGTCTATAGGGAAGCGATTTAAAACTTTTGCTTTGGATAGTAACCTGTCGGCTGACGGGTGTCAGGGAGCTGTAACCCTGTAGTATATACAGCCAAAATTCTGGCTTGTCAACGAGTTTTGCTGTTAGAAGCCATGCCTGTGTGTCGCAATGTTTGTACAGAGGCATAACAGGTATTAGTGGGGGTGCCCCTTTTGATTTAAAGGTTCAGTGGCGTGGCGCTACCTTCAGGATAAATAAAGGGATTCCTTTGATGTCAGGAGAAATGTTGTATGGTAGAGATTTAGCAAACATAGGTAGTAAAGAGAGGAAATGTTTACAGAATGTGACAAAAGGACAAAGTACGTATGAGTTCATTCATAACGTTGCATTTGTAGTGGGCAGACCAGAGTTTGGATTTAATCAAAGTCTCTCAATGCATTTTTGCATAGGAGAGGCCTTCAAGACAGTCCAAATTGCGGATGTGGTGTTGGTGAGAAAACATGGAAATATGTTTTATTTGAGTGTTTGTTGTATGAGGATGTCAGAAATCTGACAAAATTAGGGGTCGATTGGATTAATGGAGCATTTGATGTAAGTCAAGTCCTTATTAATAATGATAGGATTAGTAATTTAGCGGATTTTGCCAATGAAATATTTAGAGGGTGTCGTGTGGCGGTAGACAAGAAGGTGCTATGTGCGGTGGTTGTAGGTAGAGGTTGTTGAATTGTTTGGAAGTCATTAAAATCCACGGGACGTCAGATGGCCTGAAAACAGTTAGTGTTTTTCCTGACCTATCGGAATGGCCCTTCGGACGTATCGTGGGGGCTGTGGTTTAATGACCAATGCGGTCAGAGTTTATTCATAAAGGTGCGTTTCCCCACCCTGGTGCTGGTGCCCACATACCACGCACCAATGAGCGAAGTCACAACCAAACAGCGTGCCTTCGAATTGGGACTTTTAAATTTATTTATGGGGTTGGTGACTGGACTGCATTCAATCCGTGCTCGGCACCGTGGAATTAGGACTAAACGCCAGGTACTCACGTCACCCTCTGGACTTCTGCTTCCTTTAACCTTCCGCAACTTGTAGCAACAATAAAATTTAGCAACAATTAAAAAAAATACGTAAATAGATGCGGGGTAATACGTTCAGTTCTTTGTGTTTTTCTCAAAAATCCTACTTTGAGCGTTCAATTTGAAAGTCTTAAATTATAGCTCTATTCGCGCACGCACAGCTTCTCAGTTATAGAAATTTTTCTCAAAAATGATTTTGTCTAATCAGCACCCCAATTATGTAAGATTTAAATATCATATAACCGACAATTTTTTGTATTGATCTCTCCACGATTTTGCCAGAGTATTGTCTTCGTCATTTACAATTAGTTTTTATTTATTTTTCAGTTTCCTCAAACACAAAATGGGTGGAAAAAAGAAGCCAGGAACTTTCCACATTGCCTGGGTGCCACTGATGGGAATCATGTTAATATAACTAAACCTCCTGGATCTGGCTCTATGTACTACAACTACATGAAAACGTTCTCCATTATTTTTATGGCGATTGTGCACGCAAATTACTAATTTTTGATGGTGAACGTTGGCACGAACGGAAGAGCTTCCGATGCAGGCATTTTTAATGAGACGAAACTCTTCTCATTGTTAAACTCAAATTCTTTAAATATTCCTGATCCGGAACGTCTTTAAGGCTGTGAAGAGGACAAGCCTTTCGTGTTCGTGGCTGACGACACGTTTCCACTTGTGGAGAACATAATGAAACCTTTTAGTCATGACACATTCAAAAGAGAGGAAAACGTTTTTAACTACGAACGCCTTCTGGGCTAAACATTGAAACTCAGGACGATGACGTTTCTGACGTTCCATCTTCGCCTGCAAAGCCAACTTCCAATGCTAAAACCCGACAAATGTAGCAAAAAATATCAGTTAGAAGTATTGCATTTATTTTAATACGGTGGGAAAAGTTCCATGGCAAAACAATATTTGAAATTACTTCCTGCTTTAGTTTTTACAATAAAAAAGAATTAAAATAAAGACACGTTTTTGTGCACGTACCTCAATAATGTCTTCGTTTTCTTCATCCACTGAGCACACGCCAGCTAAGTGCTAATTTTTTTTTAATTCTCGCCGGTAGCTCGTCCGCAAGGAATTTATTTTTCGCATCATACAGTCTGTCGTCGCGTCGGGATTAATTTTTCTGTAGACGTCCAAAAGCAAATTGTAGTCAGCATTCCTCCTCACCCGATTGCTGCTTTTGACGTGCCACAATGATGGGAAAGCCTTGTAGGCATCAATAAATTCCGACATCAGGCTTTGGTTGTGATTTTCCATTTTCTTTTATAAAATTTCCGCAATTTTCCACAATTTTCTTTGTCACTTTGTTATCTCTGCGCATCGAAATGTATTTTGAACCCACACCGAATTGTCCCGCCCAAATCACATACGTCTCTACAGAACAAAAACTAAAAAATCCCATGGAGGAAGAAGAAGCGATTTGACGAAAATCAAAACTTTTTAATTTTCTTCACACATTTGATCAAACAGTCAAATGGCCAAATACACCAGTCGATTTTCGGTCTCATCACTCACTGCGATAAAAAAAGAAAAAACGAATTAAAAAGAAAACTTATTACAAATATAAATTTCAAATATAATTAAATTAATTTAATTAATTAACTTCGTTCTTATCAGTGTTTCGAAAGCGGTCTTATAATATAGTGATTATATAATGATTGCAGCTTTCCGACGTCTAGCTTTCGTTCAGTGTTGGGACGTGCGGAATGCACCATGCTGAGCCTGGTGCATACCTTGGCTGCCACAAGTTAGCGGTCGATTGACCTCTCTCCATTGCATAGTGTCGTAGAGGCTAAATTATTAGATTGTTGCGTCAAAGATTCCTTCCTTCCCAATTTTGCCATTGAATTAGTCAAGCTCGATTTTTACGTAGTGGTTGGGGTAGAGGTCGTAGAACATAAACGTCGGGGTTTAAATAGAGGCTACACCAAAAAGTGGGCGGTACACGCCCACTAGTAGATGTGTATGAAGCGACCAATATATCGAATTTCAAGTTGTTAGTGACTTTTGTGTGGAACTATTTCAAAAAGTTGGCGGGATATGCCCATTTGTATATGTAAATGAAGCGGTTGTCCACTAAAATCCACTAAATCGACTTGCAAGCTAATATTTATCTAAATAAAGATTTTCTTCATAAAAAACACAGAAGTGGACGGTGGATTTGTATGGGGACTACCTCAAAAAGTAGGCGGGACAGGACCATTAGTCTATGTATGTTAAGATGCTGAAATTAATAAAGAAATTTTTCATACAAAAACACAAAAGCAGGAAGTAGGTTTGTATGGGGGCTACCCCAAAAAGTGAATCCACCCATTAAAGTATATGTAAAGAGTCCGTCCATTAGAAGCTACCATACCAATGCCTCCTTTACGATGCCTCCTTTCATGCGTTACAAACTGACAATACCATTTCACACTATGTGTGAGTGGTATAAAAATATATTTATAAAATCTAACAATCTAATCGTTTTTTGGAGCCAAAACTTAAAAATAGGCCCATTGAAAATTATGCCACCAAGTATAATGTCAAATTGATTTTGAACGAAATGATAAACAAAGCATCGTTTAAAATCTTTCACACGATAGATTTGTTGATTTACCTTTACACCCTATTCAATGAAAACGAGTGGTGAGCGTCCTGGTCCAAACAGGGTCCTGGTCCATGAAGGCGCTTTCTTTCGCAGAGCAATTCACTGGTCCGAATTGTTTTTTTTTATTTGCACTTTGACCATACACGCTTGTTTTGTTTGTTTACGTATTGCTGAACCGTACAAATTTTTTCATCAGAAAAGGCCACATTTTCTAGTTCGTCACTAACGTGCAAGTGTTTTAATACCTTTGCTCTTGCTAGCTGAACTGCCTTTTGTGCAAGTGTTAAATCTTGCTCTTTTTGTCTTTTCTATTGCTTTAATTGTAGTTCATTTTTTAATATGTGCCCCATGCTACGAGCAGACACATTGAGTTTTTTAACTTAATCGTGGATTACGTTAAATTCTGGTCTTCAACGTTCTAACCATTTCAGCCAATGTTGGTGTTTTTGGATATCCACCTCGATGGGGTTTTTTGATGCTACCAGTATCATTGTAACGTGTCCGATACACAAACATTTTGTTCACTCATAAATGACTGAGCACATTAACAATGGATGGTTGAACTATTCCAACCAAATACAAAGCAATAACACTTTTGCGTTTCAATTCCATTTCGATAACTTTTTTTAACTGCGATGTAAAATGTTATGCTTCCGTAGGGTTGTAATCAACATAGACTGACGCTTGAGAAAAGAAGAGCTTGCTGTCATTACCCGTTTGATTACTATTGCAGCTTGAAACTGGTAACCTCAAATTTCACCCCTATGACAAGGTGCATCTGATAATACGGAGTAACATTCACATAAAACTTACTCGGAATGGCAAAAGCGTTTAACATTAAACGAATATTGAAAATTAACAACTGAAATTGTTTTTTTACCACTGCAGTAAAATGGTTGAGAACGGACAAGCATATATAGACTCATATTGTCGCGCTAATCAGGAATATACCATATACGTATACTGTTTAGAGTCTCCGATGCTTTGTTTGCTATGTTACATACATTTTGACAACTCAAGAAGCCCAATATACCCTGTTACAATTTTTGTTTCTGTACAGGGTATCCAAATGTAAGAGAAAGCTTCTATTTTGTTGCTGTGAACTAGAATAATAAAGAATATGCTTTCCGGGCTGTGTCCTTCGAACAATATAATTCATTAATAGTTTATTCTTTAAATAGCTAAAGTCAAAACCAACATGTAAAACTACTAAAAGGATATACTTAATAAATCGCTTCAATTCACGTTTGAACATAAGTTGTTGCTGCGTATTCTGTCTACGGCTGATAAGGCGGAGCAAAGATAATATGTAGCATATCTACAGTAAAGATATCGCTCCCTTCGTCAGGTCATAAAACTAGCGGACAGATGAATTTTCCCTTTATCAGCGAGAAAGGGCCAAACGGATCAATGCTGCTGATATGAAGTTGCAGGACACGAATAAATAAATAAATACTAACAGGACACGAATATTTCTTAAGTCTTTATGACATACCATAAATTATATAAGCATAATTTTATTATATTATGTATACAGTCCACTAAGTATTGAAGTAAAATAGCTATAAACCAAGGAGCTGTTGATAGGAGCGTGCATACGATAGATAAAAGGTTGTAGGTCATTAACAGGACGCGAATATCTCATTGGTTTATGATATGCCATAAATGTTACAATACAAATAATCAATAGAATTAGATTAGTAATTCTACCATTAAAAAATAGTATATTGCTGCTTGCAACATTCTTTAAATAAAATCAGTATCTTACAAATGCGCAAAGCTAACGTATCATGTACTTATTTAATATTTTTAGCTAGAAGTTACTAATATTGTTGGTACTTTGAGCCTGTAAGATCCAGGCGAAGCTATTATTACATATGTAAATAGGTTTGTTTTGTAGAAAGTGGCAAAACCTATTCTCTGTTTTAAGAAGAAGAGTGGCTGCTTGATGACAGCCTTATGCGCAAGAATGGCGTGTTTTATAAAAAGATGGAATTTTTGCTGCTCAGTCAAGGAAACTCTGAGGAAAAATTTGCGTTCAACTACGAAAGCTCAAAAGTTGCAGACAGTTTCTGTTGATGAAGATTCACAGTCGATTTCTATGCATCAAGACCTATCACCAGTTACTAAGAAAAACGTACCAACAACTTCTCAACAATCAACATAACATACAACTTATATAGATGATGGGGTTTCATCTTCTTTGCAGACAATTAAGAGTGCAACTTTTATGCAGACAATTTCTAATTACACGAGTTTTTCGATGACTTCTGCGCATACACTCTAAAAGCATCAGAGTGCTTTCCAACATTTTCTCCACGTGTTTTCGTATTGCACGCCTCGTTTCTGTACTGGCAGCAGAAAATTCAATATTATTTAACAAGTTCAATGCACGAAGAACAAGTACTTAAGATGTTGAAAGAAGTTCAGAAATTTCCGTGAGTCTGGTCGCCTTTTTATACTGAGGCCAATTCTCGTTAACATCCCAACCGTGATCGGAATTTTTTTTTTAAATATACCTAGCGCGCCAAACTATTCACTAAGTGTTATTTATTTTTAACACTGATTACTGTCATTTTTAACACTTACCAATCTGTCAACGATGACACCAAATCGACACTTCCGACAAACTCCTCGTGACCCGAGGCCTAGCGCAACTTTTAAGGTCATGACTACGATCTTTTTTCAATTCGATCGTCACCCAGTCAAACACAAAAAAAATAAGAAAATAGAGGAAAAAATTACATATAACTTGAAATAACTATAGGGGAAAGATCCAGAAAAATCTAAAACATCAAAGTCTTGATTTAATTTATTCAAGCACTTTATTTGAGCATTGGTGAGCAGCAGTTATCTATGTTAGAACGCATATCGCATAAGGTTGTGCGCAGAATTTTAAAATTAAATTATTTGCAATTAAATTGCGTTTGCAAACAAACAATTGCAGAGGCGGCGGTATTTTTTTACTATGGCGCTTAGACCTACACCGGATTATGCGCTTTTGTATTATTATTACAAAATCGATATATTCTCGCTGCAACATACATACTATATGTTTAAAGAAGAGCAGCATGCTAAGCGCAGCTTAGAAAATTAAAATATTAATGAATTTTACAATGAAATTTGAATTATTCTAAAATTTTGTGCATCAAAAAAAGAAAAGAAAAAAACCATAAAAATTAAAAAAAAATAAAAACAATAACAATTAATGTTGGTCTATTGAAAACAAACAAGAGAACAAAAAAAAACAACAAAATTATTAATCTCGAAGAGAATAGATTTTACATGTTCTCTTCAAAGCAGCAATGCAACGCAGCACATGAAAAGCTTTTCATCGTGGGAGCAGCAATTACTAAAAACAGAGTGAGAGCATATAACTACCTTTATTAATTGTTGTAAGAGAGCAATTACAATGGTTTTGTTGAATTTCGGTTAGGCGGTTTTTTTTTGTATGCTCGCGATCTAAATGTAGTCACAGTTGCTTTATACTCAATATCCCCTGCACCGTTACTTGGCAGGGCATATTCGGCATTTAATAAGTTTTGCCCATATACACTTATTTTATTTTGTAATTCATATACCGATGATTACAACATTTTCAAAGGCAATCAATTTGGTTTTCGAAGAGGACTGTCAACAAATCACGCACTAAGTGTCTTCACATCAGATGTAGCTGCCAACATAAATAGAAGATACGGTACCATTGCTGTTGGGATAGATACTGAAAAAGCCTTTGATACAGCATGGCAAAGTGGAATAATCTATAAAATGCTGGAAACTTTTAAATTGTCACCTCACCTATGTCAAGTCATATATAACTACTTGGAAAATAGAACATTCTTTGTCCAACAAAATGAATAGAAATCAGAAGTAAAAACCATAGCTGAAGCTGTCCCACAAGGGTCCATTTTGGAGCCATCATTATTTAATCTATTCCTTGCTGACCTACCTGTTCCAGATAATAACATAACGAAGACTCTTGGTTATGCAGACGACATCCTGGTATATGAAACACATCCTTAACTGTCAGTAGCTGAGACTAAACTGAACGTTTACCTAAGCACATACACTGATTTTACAAACAGGTGGAAAATAAAAGCAAATATAGCCAAATGTAAAGCTATAAAAATTTCAAATAAATTCTCATATAAAAATGCAAGAAAGTTTAAAGTAAAACTCAATACTCGAATAAAAAATATCAGTACAATGAAATATCTAGGTCTTTTCTCTGTATTTTAAAATTCGAAGAAAAAGTTGTAAATTTGGAAAGTAAAATCAAATTAATATTTTATAAAATGATGATACGATCATTAATTAGCCATGTTTATCCATCTTGGTTACTATAAGTACGAATAATTAGTCAGTCAATCTTCGATCGGTGGTAAGAATACTGCGAATTACTTAAATTTTTCCGCTCCTCTCTTTTCAGCTGTAGTTTGGCATAGCAATTCTGGTAACAGGTACTATGGTAGAATTTGTGCGAGGGCTGTTCTTCTGGTAATCAGGAACTGCAATATATATATTCCAGAGTAGGATGACCTAAGTTAATTATAGGCCTCAGTTAGCCTCTAAGTAAGGAACCTAGTGAATTTATGAATAAATTATAACTAAATATCGAAGTACTTTGGATTCTTATTTTTGAGAAGGCTATAGCTGACGAAGTGGCCTGTTCTCGATATTCTATTTAAATTTCTGTCGCGACGAATTTTGGACACCCGCCTGTGACGTCGTTACAGTGGCGCCCGAGCAGGGACCTGGCCGCGGGAGCAATAAAAACCGCACACCTGCTCTAAACAGCTAAGTATTTCGAATTTTAGTATATAATAATAATATTGACTATGTCTATTGAAGCAGACACGCTTGGAGGTGAGGCGCAGGTAAATATGGAAAGGATCTCCACCGCCTGGATTTATTACGCGCGAGGCAAGGTTTTGGGTTGCTTTCGCCGAGGAGTTTGGTTTGGACTCCACCGGCACGGTTGCAGTATTGCGCAAACGATGAGCTGGATTCATTCGCGACGGAGAGAACGAGGAAGGAACGCTGCAGAAGTGCGACGATAACTTACGGGTCACCGTACAAAATTCATTTAGTAGATATGAAAGATTATTATAAGATTAAGTTGTAAATAATATAATAAATAATGAAAGATAAAGCAAAATAAAGGTGGAAAATAGATACAATCAAATAGTATTATTAAGTAATCATATATAAGAGAGCCCCTGAACCACAACTGAATACGCCAATGTAAGATCAACATAGACAAAAACCATATGACTCGAGCACGCTTCTCTCATATTCAAATCGATGTCCAAAACCTCGCGTTAAATACCTCAACAACAACAAACAACAGCAACAGCCGAAAACAGTAAAATGTTCACCTACTGCCTTGACACAATGTTCGGCTTAGGCGATCGAATAAATCATCACGCTAGCAAAACAAGCCAAGCGCAGTTAAAAGCGAACCCAACAGCGGTCAATATACGACCACGCACAAAAAGGTACACGAGGAAGACATAAAGAGAAGAAAAACAAAAACTGACACACACACTCCGCGCAACAGCACATATGCAGCCACTGGAGGGAATCCGTAACTCGCTTCGGACATAGGAGTAAGTGAAAAGATCTGAGAATGCATTCAAAATACGAGGCCAGAAAAGGAAAGAAAAGCAAACAAAAGCTCATGTCTGGAAAAAGTGGAGCATGTGGACATACGACCCAAAAGGATTCACAGCAGCATCGCCAGGACCAAAAGTGAAGGAAGAACCGCAGCAACCTCTTAACAAAATATATTCGCTTGATTTTTTTTTTTTTTTTTTTTTAAAGATTGTGAAGTGGAGAACGGACGAGTGTATTTTTTTCTGAAGTATTGCGTCTAAGGTAGTTAAAAACCAGACAACTCCCTTGGTCAATTACAAAAACCTCTCACACAAAGCTCTCTCTTTTCTCTGCTGCCTTTTTTGTTTCTTTAAGTTCCTTTGGTTTCAGTTGGAAGAAAATATTCTCTATCTCTGTCTTGCTGTAAAGGCCGATTCGCATCGATCATATCGATCGAGCAGCTCGACGTTGGGCTCGAAACTGTTGTGGGCGCACTTGCAATCATGCTGGAGAGCATCTCAACTGAGGTGTGTATTTCATAGTATTTTAGTTGGTAAAATTTTAGAAGAAGAGGAATCAATTAAATATTTAAAACAAAAAACTGAAAGAATTTATACACCAACAAAACTCTTTTATAACTGTGCATTATTTAATTGCATAACTGCGCATTAATTATTACAAATAAATTGCTCACTTATTGCCGCTCTTCTTCTGGGAGGCTCTGATTTAGAGCAGGGCTCTCCAAAAGGATAGCACCCAAATTGTGAATCATTTCTGAGTCATAATTTGTACAGTGTGCCAAAGTACAACACCAATGCAACGTAACTAATTTAAATTTTTGTTTTTCTTTAGCATCCAGCAAACGACTGCGGCATGCGTTCATTCGTATGTGTGTGAAAACTCGAAGGTTTGTCCCCATGAGGTTATGGCTGAACAGTGTTGATTTAGAGACGAAACCATTTTCTGAACAATCCCGTATTATGGATATTTTTATTATTGGATGCTTTAAAAACGAAAAGTCGAATTTCGACCACCGGGAAAACTTTAGTATTTTTAATTTGATAAATATGTACATCTTTTTAAATAAACACAAAAATGGTTCTTCTAAGTTAAAAATAGACACTGCACAAACCTTGAAGGAAATGCAGTTTAATAGTAACTACTTTTCAATGTGTCTGTTTTCACCAATCTCAAACAGTCTGTATTATTTCTAGCTCCCAATTTCAATGTCGGTGATATTGTTTTTGCCCAGCAAGCTGGCTATGTGCCATGGCCTGCACGTCTACTTAAGTTCCAAGCTGATAAGGGCAAATGGCATTTAAAGTATTTCGTAAGCAATGATTTAAATTGTATTAATGAATCAAACATCTGGAGTTATCAGAAAACAAGGAACGCAATCTTCAATATGAACCCTTTGAAGAAGCTATTATACTGTCAGATTATGCACTAACTTTAAACGAAACAATCGACGATAGCGAAAATGTATCGCTTGATGACCTAATGTCAACAGATGAAAAGCCTGGTCGATCCGAATGAAAGCCCAGACGACCTGAATGAAAGTCCAGATGAATTGCAAAATAATGAAGAAAATTTCTTGTCCAATGCTACAAAAAACCAAACAACGAAAAACCTAATAAAAAACGAAAAATAAGTTGAAGCAGAACACAAACCTTTCTGTTCAGTTTGATGAAAAGCCTGGTCGATCTGAAAGAAAGCCCAGAATACCTGAATGAAAGTCCAGATGAATTCTAAATTAATGTCTAATGCTACAAAAAACCAAATAAAAAACGAAAAATAAGTTGAAGCAGAACACAAACCTTTCTGTTCAGTTTGATGACCTAATATCAACAGATGAAAAGCCTGGTCGATCTGAGTACACCCACACCGTTATAGTTTGTCTTAAGTGCGCATTAGAATATAACAACTAGAGTTAGTCTCTCTCTGAATATCGTGGAACAAACAACCGCCGCAGCGCCTATAATATAAGCAGCATGAATAAAACCGACTGCATTTTATTTAAACCTCTAACATTGCGCGACAATCGCATCAATTATCTATCAATGATTATGGGCCCAGATTACCGTCCGAGAATCTGAGCTATAAATAAATGCAAATTGAAAGTGCGTGTGTCGTAATTAAATATGGTAACAAGTAATACAGAGTGTGTCTCAGTATACAGTGATGCCACATCACAATGGCCGGTAGTAGTAGCTTATACGCGATCGAGAAACTCGATGAACATAATTATGATTTCTTGTCTGTACAGATGAAAGGCATATTAATACATGCAGATTCGTGGTATAACAAGCGGTGAATTAAAGAAATCCGAAAAGGACAGTGCCGAATGGGAGAGATTCGATGAAAAAGGCCTCGCGTCAATTATTTTGTGCGTTAAACCGTCTCAATTAAATTATGCCAAAGACTGCAAAAGTTCAGTAGATGCGTGGAATAAACTAAAACAGATTTACAAGCCAAAAGGAGCAGCCCACAAAGTGACATTGTATAAAAGTCTGCTAAGTCTCCGTTTGTCGGAAAATGGCAGTGTAATGCAGCATATAAATGACTTCACTAATATTACAGAGAAATTAGCTGAAGCGGGCATAACATTGAGCGATGAAATTGTGGTAATAATTTTGCTGTCAAGTTTACCTAAAGAGTTTGAAAATTTCGTCATTGCGATCGAGACGAGAAATTTAATATACTACGCTCGAAATTTCTAGAGGAAGCGGAGAGGCGAAAACAATCGAAAGATGACGAAACGTGCCAACATAATGCCGAACACATTTTCAATAACCCGGCGTGCGCGGCTCAGTCGGTAATTAAAAACGCGCTACACCATTGTAAGGCCGCGTTGTCTGTACGGTTTCATCATATTTGGGCGTAAAGCGAATGCGCAACAGCAACAAACACATGTGGAAGAAGCAATTCTCGGCCAGGCAGAGGTTTAAGCGGTGGCAAGCCCAATTGATTTTCGTCCAGCGCTTGCCCAAAGTTGCATCGATTAAAGACACCACCATCATAAACCCGTCCATTGCGACCAACGTCGACGTACAATAATTTGTAATCAGCATCCGCAATACTCATTAATACAATGCTGTGCGTGCCTTTGTAGTTATAAAAAATGCTGCCAGCATGCGGGGGGCGCAACCATAACTACATGCTTTCCATCGACAGCACCGTTGCAATTCGGGAACTGCCACAGCTTATTGTATCGTTCGGCAAGGGCTTGCCAAGTCTCCGGATTTCTTGGCGTCTGAAACGTATAAATTAATGGAAACTGAATATAGAGAGGAAACAAAGAGTATATGTTTCAAAAACGAACCAAAAGGTATTCACCCACAAGCACTTTGTATATCGCATCCAGCACATCCGGAACAATGTTTGAGATTGTGTTGTGCGGAATGCGAAATAGATATTGAAGACATCGAAAGTTTTCCCCTGTGGCCAGAAAACGAAGCGTCACTATAAGCCTATCCGCTGCCGAAATGCTTCCGCGCATCGCCATGTCGTTTTTTGTAATTATCGGCGAAACCAATGCCAAGAGATTATCAAATTGGTCGATTGACATCCGCAAGAAGTTGTGCAATAGTTGCGGATCCTCTTCTCGCAATTCTTTGTATAATTTCGCACAAAATCTTTCTTGGGCACGCCGCTCAACTCACTTCTTCTGCCAAACTTTACGCTGCTTCTGTGGCAATTCTTTTTCCTCTTCGTCGCTACTGTCAAACACATAAGCTGCCAATATTGCAGCAACACACTTTTCTCCGTCGTTCATTTTACTAAAATTTAAATAGAATTAAATAAATTCAGCACGTATCGCCTTCCACAATTGCCGAAAACTGCATCAGCTCTTTGTGCATATTTGCTCATTTGCTCAAAGGCAAGTTTCGCTTCTGAACAAATGTCACAGGGTGAACAAATCCAGGTGCAAAAGTCAAAAAGCGAACAAATGGTCCCAAAAGAGTGGTCTCACAGTGTGAGCTGGAGTGCGATCAAATATTTGCTCACAACGCGTGCAAACATGAGCAAATGGCCTGTGTTCAAATATTTGAGCAGAAAAATTGGCTGGTCTAATTGTTTGAGCAGGTTTGGGACACAACCAATTAATTATTTCAAAGTCCTCTGTCATTACCACTTTCTCCTTACAAAAATTTTCCACGTCTGCCAAAGGAGGGTCTGCGTGTTCAGATGTTGGCGTTTGAATTAAATTTAAGAAATATAATTTGTTTTTTGATATAGGTGAAGGTAGCTCCAAAGAAATGTCAGATGATGATAAAGCAGGACTTTCTGGATTAGAAGGAATGCATGGTAAGTCTAAATTTAAAGGAATAGGCTGAGTCAAGGTGGAAACCCTTTCGGAATTTTGAATAATTTTTATTTAACTGATGCAAAATTCGTTGATGTTGTCATCAAGATTGGTGCAACCTACGGTTGCAAGCCTGTAGCTAGTGGATATAGAAACAATGCTGCCTTATGCCATATAGACACATATTTTTTCCCAAATTGCACTAATATTTTCAGAAATACTTTGCTTTAACACAGATAAGGTAAATTTATCAGTATCATTAGGCACGCATATACTTTTAATTTTGTAAATTGGTATAACACGAAACAAATTGCAGGAGAGCTGGAAGTCTGCATTTTCTTAAAAACAAGTCCTTACAGAGAACAACTAAAGCTCTAAGTAATGAAATATTAATATCGCATAGTCGGTGGTTCTCTTCACTTTCCGTAAGGACTTGGTTCACATCATACCAATAATCTACAATAGACTTACACATAGTATAATTCGAATTCCAGCGCGTAGGGCAAGGATTTTTTAATGATCTGCTATAAATTGGCTTTCTTGAAATATTTTAAAAATTTTGTGGCATGAAGTTAATTCTGAAAGCTCGGTTGTTTCTTCAAAAGATTTTCCTTAAACATTCGAGAATAAATGTGCACTGCAATTTAAACGTGTATTGTTTTCTAGTCCCTTTACTATATTTCTATTTCTATCGAAATGTTTAAACAATACATTTAACTTTCCATTGATTTTATTCCTAAAAATTGAAAATCTCTTTGATATACAAAGTTACGCCTATAAAGTTCCTTTGGACATAATTATCGGACCACATATCAACTGTGGCACATGCGCCAACACTTAAAACTATCTCCTTTATCTCTTTGCCTACCAAAGCTCTTTTATTTTCTGCATCTCTGTGCGTTTTGCGAGAAATTGTAGTGGCTTTAGGCAGCAAATGTTCGATGTCAATATTTTCACCGTACGTTGCACCAATCTTGATGCAAAACTTGATCATATGTTTGAAACCAGGTCCTTCGACGCATGAAAATGTGCGACAGTCTTGAATAATCCATTTGGCACAGGCATCAATGGCTTCCTTTTTGTCAGCTTCTGAAACAGTACGCAAGACCTGTGGTTCCTTAGCAGCTAGGCAGCACCTGTGACGGCTTAAATTGGATGTTTGGTGTCCAACAAATTTTAGTATTTTATGGCATGTTCGGCAGTATCCTTCTAAAAGTGTGCAATCATCTTTTAATATTTCAGAAACTATGTATATTCCAAATGTAACTTTTACACTTGCGTCGTTGCGTTAAAGTGTAAATTCCACTATTAATTTGTTGGGCAATGAATGAATAATTATCCGTCACTTTAACAAAAATAATTAAGCGATGCATGTGCTAAGAATGCTCCAAAACGAATGATACAATTTGCAAATGCGTTCAGCATACATAAAACACAACAAAAAAGTTCACCGTTACCAATAAGCAACGCACAAAAAACTAAAACACAAGAAAAAAAAAGAGCAACATGAATACAACAGCAAATACATAAGTACACACGCTACTGGTGATGCGTATTTTTTGTTTTTGGCTTTGCTCGTCATGAGTTTTTTTTTACTTGTACATTCTTTGATAAGCAAGATCGCCAAAGTCAGTGAAAATAAAAACGAAGAGTGTGTAAAACAAATACAATTACTATGCAATATCAAATACGCCAGTTGCGCAGTTGCTTCTCTACTCATATTTCTTATGAGTAGATATTTGCACAAAATACATGTCTATGAGTGTGTGTGGCCACCGCCACCACTTATGAAGCAAGTATACTTTGAGTAAAAAAATTAGGCACTCATGCAGTTCTCTGGTTTGCATGTTAAAAAGAATATAAAGTTTAAAAATATAGGATACATACGTATGTATGTATGTATGTATGTATGTATGTATGTATGTATGTATGTGTGTATGCATGTATGCATGTATGTATGTATGTCTGTATGTATGTATGTATGTATGTATGTATGTATAACTGTGTTCCAGTTCTGTACTCACTCACCGCTCGACACCCGACATTCAAAGACGAAGCTGTGTTGAAAAAAGAAATGAAAAAAACAACAAAACAAAACGAAAGCAAAA
Organism: Leucophenga montana; assembly: GCA_035044765.1. Classification (NCBI taxonomy): domain Eukaryota; kingdom Metazoa; phylum Arthropoda; class Insecta; order Diptera; family Drosophilidae; genus Leucophenga; species Leucophenga montana. Next base: position 1,581 of record JAWNNQ010001395.1, on the reverse strand, counting down.
AAAAACCTACATTTTTAAAACATTGGTTTCTATACTGCCTACTCCTCTTCTCTTCCAAAATAAAGAAAAAAAAACTATGTATGTATATAAAAATTACATAATTTACAAACTAAATTATTCTGATGAACTGATTTGCTGTTGTTGCTGGTTTTTTTTTCTTTTATATATGTATGTACATACATACGTACATATGTATGTGACAAAGCAAAACTGTCTAGCGTCAAATCTCTGTAGTTGTTGTTGTTGTTTTTTTTTTTGAGAATATTCCTTTCGTTGGTGACGAATCACCGCTATTCCACCTAATATGTTTCTTGTAGCCGTAATTCCGTTTTTGATGCTATTCGTTTTGTTCGTTTCTTTTCTTTTCTTTTTTTTGTTTACTGCCGTGTGATCTTTGTACTTTTTATACCATTCACACATAGTGTGAAATGGTATTATCAGATTGGCTGAAAGTTTGTAACGCATTAAAGGAGCCATCATAGACCCCATAAATTATATATATTCTTGATTAGCTCGACGAGACGAGTCGATCTAGCCATGTCAGTCTGTCCGTCTGTATGTTGTAGCGCATTTTTTGGGGACCAATTTGTATGCTATCCAGTAGAAATTTTGCACATATACTTCTTTTTATTGTAGTTAAATAATAAATTAACAAGATTGACTTGCCACGCCCATTATTTGGGGTAGCTCCCATACAAACGTACTGCCCACTTTTGACTTTTTGTAAGAAAACTTCTTTATTAAATTCAATATTAGGTTGAAATGCAATGTGGTGCCTTTTTGTGGTCAGCCGCTTAACATACATAGACAAACGGGCGTGGCCCGCCCACTATTTGGGGTAGCACCCATACAAACCTATGGTCCACTTTTGACTTTTTGTAAGAAAAACTCTTTTATTAAAGTCAATATTAGGTTGAAATGCTATATGGTGCCTTTTAAGAGACAGCCGCTAGTCCCATATAAACCCACAGTTCACTTTTATGCATTTGTATGGAATACGTCAATATCAACTTGAAATTCGATTTGGCGGCATCTTACACATTTACTACATCGCTTCATACACATCTACTAGTGAGCGTGTACCACCCCCTATTTAAACCCCCACTTTTATGTATTACAATACTATTTAAAGTTTCGTGTGAATGGTATTAGACCTTCGGTTCAACCCAAGTTAACGTTTTTTCTTGTTTTTTTTTTCTTCCGGTGTTGTTCACCTGAGCTGCAATTATTTTTACTGGTCACACTAAACTAGCGTTCGACTAAGATTTCTTCTGATATAGTGGCATAAAAGTTATAAAGGGCATTTTGTTTCTTTATTATTGTTATTTATTGATGCTGCAGCGAAGAATACCGCCACCGTTGATTTGCCTGCCTTTGATGTGCAGGTCATCGTTGTATAGTGGCAATGGCACGGCTGCTAGAATTCCACCGATGCCGAATTTGAATCATTTTTCCAAAACTCATAGCTTATGTGATCTAATCTCTTTGATGTGATCTAATCTCTTGGAGTGCGGAAGGGGCGGCTTTACGTTGGCTCTAGCAAGCAATTACAATGCTTCTTCGTGCTGCACTTACTCCCAA